>CM035429.1:5571418-5586418 GCA_020310875.1 Ceratopteris richardii | reverse complement strand
AAATAACCACCTTTAGGATCAGGCAACCATCCTTTTCTAGACTTTAGTATTCGATCCCAAGTCTCCCAATTGCATTTCTCCTCATTCTTGGGGGGAAACTCTTTTCCAAAGAGGTGGATGAATTCATCCCAAGTTGAGGGTTTTTTATGAGTCTCTAAGAGACTCATCCACCACGGTAAGGCCTTAGGGCCTAATGAAAAACTGGCCTCAACCACTTGCACATGTTTAGGGGTGTTCTTGAGTAGGTGGACATCGTTGCACTTTTCCAAGAACGTTAAGACTGCATCCCTATTTCGATCCTTATCTTCACCTAAGAAGTAAGGAGGAAATAGAACTTTCCCTAAAGAAAGATCCAATGGATGGCTTACACCTACCTATTTCCCCCAAGTGTTTGCAAAAAGCGGAGTGGTAAGATTCATCGAGCAGAGATAACTCAAACTAGTCAGTTAAGGGAAACAAGTCTGTTTAGAAATGGATGGATCCTTATCCTTTTCCAAAACAAACAAACATAGGCAAGGTTGTTATTGTATCAGTATTGTGAGTAAGGATAGCCCTATCTACATCTTTGGGCTTCTCAAGTAAGTCCAAAATGGCTCGAAGATGATTTTGAACATCGTCAAAGAATTGGCAAAAGCTCTATGTCATCAGCCTGGCCATTGGACAAAAGTCCAAGGCCCTCCTCTACTTTCAACAACCTATACTTGAATTTGTTCCTCTCATTTGAAGTGTTGTTTGTTTCCCCTTGCTTCATGGTACCCTCAATGTTTATAGCTAAAGTCGTTGATTCTACATCCCATGCATCAGGCACATGAAGTAGAATTGAAATCATTCTCTTAGATGCATGCGATGCACTAAGAGAATGAAGATCCTGATGAAAGTGGTACCAAAATATTCATAGATGCGCTTATACTAGTCATAAGTGCAACATAGCTTAAAGTACCCTCGATTGCACACAATCTATTATTAACTTTCCTTAGAGTTCCTAATGTGAGCAGTGCAGTATAAAATCAAAAGAACAATGCACAATTTCACAAGAGTACTTCCCGATTTAAGTTTGCTTTGACATAGACTCAATTCTAGCAAAGGGTGCTAGAATTACGACATGGCAAAACTTCCAAGAGTGGATGAAATCCAAAGCTTCACTTTTGTACCGAGAGCATGTCACGATGCTCCAAGCATGCCTTGATTTGAAGTAGAAAAGATGCCTTTCTCCGTCAATCAAAGAGAAATGAAAACCACAATCATAATCCTCCTTGCTTGATTCTTAGGTTCACAACTCAGGTTTGGTTGGAGATCATAGAAGGAAACATAAGAAGATGCACGACAAGACTTCTCAAGCTTGAGTTTAGTAGAGAAGCTGCACACTCTTGGTATGAACAAAATCTTTTAGTAAATAGATCATATCAAATGCCCAATAAACAAGTGGTTAAAGTGCTTGACTTCTGTAGAGGATGTCACGGGCTCAATGCTCCATAGGCGCATGTGCAAGTGAGGGAGTGCATTGCAAGTGAGGAATTGATTTCCACCTCCAGAACAACTTACTGAAGTGCATGATGAGACAAATGGAAGACCGGGCAACATCAGTTATATTTCTCTAAGATTCGGGACTTCTCTCAGAATTGGGACTTCTCAAATGCTGAGGTCATTTGGTTTAAGTGAAGAACGTTGTTTCAATGAGGCACTAAGTTCGAGTCCCTTCTTCAATGCAAGCTGTAGTGATCTTTTGGAAAATAAGAGCATAGATTATGAACATAGACTGCACATCTGAGGCATATGTCTACAATTTTTTCTTTTGTTGTGTTAATAGCTTTGTGTAGTCCCTATATCCCGGGGTCATGAGCTCGAAGCCTATGAGATGCATATGCAGTAGAATATTCTCTATTTTTCTATAGAGAGTAGGCTATCTTTTGCACACTGAACCATTATATATATATATATATATATATATATATATATATATATATATATATATATATATATATATATATATATATATGTATATATGTATATATATATATATATATATATTATATATATATATATATATATAACACGGTTAGGCCTAGGTTGCTGTATCATGGGGTTGTGATCAGATGCAACCCTCTAGTTAAGGCAACACTTTTAATGAAAACATGCATAAGTTCGAATCATGTATGCTGTGAGGAGTCCAATCATCTAATGAAGATGTGCATTGTTATCGCTCCATTGCGCACTTAGGGGTGCACAAAGGGTGCCATTAAGTGAGAAAACAAAGAATAATATGGCTAGAATTACACAAGGAAAAAAATTGCTCTATTTACCAATTACATCTTTTTGCTTTGGTCATATATAGACAAGTGCTATAAATGTCTCCTTATCAAATACAGCAAGCAATCAGAAGTAGATAAAAGATACATATGAGCACCCTAATACCATGTGCGAAAGAATAGCTCGTATTTGATCAGAAATACATAAAATACACAAATATGTGTATCAATATTGTTATCATTCATGAAACACCTGATGTGTGGCAAAACATTCTCAATGAAATCAAGGAGACTATTTTCTAAATAAATACTCAACATGCAAGGGGAAAACAACTAGTATACATAACCCATATGCAAGATGAAACAAATTGAGCTCTAGGTTTATAATTACAAGCTATAACGTTATGATCATAATTCAATTCATTATCACATAGCATAATAAAAAAAACACATCAATATAGTTTCTACATCATTTGACTAAAAACCTAGATTCCATAGATTGTGATCATGCATATATTGTGATGATGCATGTGCCGAGATCACATTTGAAATAGGTTATAATGCAATGAAGAACTCAAACAAAGACTTGTCTTGTCCCCTACTGAAACTTCAAATAAGAAATAATGTTAGAACAAGAACTTAACATCCCCGTAGGTCACTTGTGACCTTTTAGATAAGATTTTCAACATTAAAAACTTAGAACTTATGTAGCTCTTTAATTTCATATTTCTAAAGTCCAAGAGAGACATCGTAGAAATAAAGAAAGAGAAAGACTAGTTGTCATAATAAAACAAAAAAAGCATTTCCTAAAATTAAGAAAAATTTTTAAGGTTTCATGTACCAGAATCCAACCTCGATAAAATAGCATCATCTTTCAATCAATAGGTAAATCAACCAAATCTTCCAAATCAGACACACATATATCAACAACCCCATACATATTGGATCTCTAGAAGTTCCATGATAAACTCCACATCAACAACATAAATTCTCATAATCTGATTTGGCAAGTGCATATATACTATGTCCATTATTAAAAGTCTGGAGTTGCAATGATCATCATGCTCATAAACCTTAGGTTCACAATCATTGCTTGAAATGTCCATGCAGAATGCCTTAAACATGTTCTGCACCACTAGTGCATAGCCCACCAAGAAGAAGTTAAAATGGCAAAAATTGACCTAAAGAGATGTTAAAACCCAAAGCTTAGGCATATGCCACTAGACTTTGACTTCCAATAGAAAATGTTGCAGGAAAAAATACTTTCTCATAGACACAAAGAAAATAAAAAGTTTTAGCACCTTAACCACCATCCACATCAGACAGAGAAACGTGCTAGTAAAGGTGGTAATGTACACATCTATCCAAGTTCCCCCCAAAACTCTTCAAAATAATCCATTATCAATCAAAGATGCAGGAAGCAATAGGTAACTTCTCTCTACTATAGCCATTGATAAAAAAGTTCCACTCCCCATGGACCAAAAATTTAAACTCGAAGGTAGGAATGCAGGATAATTGACTTTGACTAAAAAAAGAAGTGAGATATACATGTAGGTTTTTTTTCTGGGGAAGACAAACAAGGGAAAGGTTCCTAGCATTGTGAAATATGAGTCACTAGTTTTGCGCTCAAACTATCTAGACAAGGTAAGTGGCATGAGCAGATAAGAGCGATAGCAGCTCCGATAACCACAACAAGAACAGCCAGAAGAGTCCCAATCCCTCTATTTAAACCTTTAGGGAAGATAGCCCCTTTTGAGCGTAGTTGTTCAGAATCAAAGTGGATGCATCGTGTTGGAGTTAGACGTCAACGAAAGCACGTGAACAACACAAGGAAGAAGAAGAAGAAGCTTGGAGCACAGCACACAATGTTGAATGAATTACCATTAGAATGTACAAAGATAAGTAGCATGTTAGGGCAATAAGCGTATATACAAGCCGGGGGAAAAAACCTCCTAAAGAGGAAAAAAAGTGCCCCGACGGTCCTAGATTGTTCACACACCACTACCTAAATATATCAACAACTCCTCCCTAGGAGTGATCCGGTGAACAAGGAGTTGGCACTCATGTATAAGGAAGTACCAAGCTATGTGGAATCAATCCACAAAAGGAAGTAAGCCCAAAGCTTTGCGAAAAGCTTCAAACTTCTCCCTAGGCAGAGTCTTCATAAAAAGGTCTAAAATGTTCTCCTGTGTGGGCACATATGCCATGCTGATCTCCCTAGTAGAGAACCTTTCCCTGACATAACGATAATGCACCTCAATGTGCTTAGTGCGAGCATGGAACACAAGGGTTCTTGCAACTGCCAATGCGCTCTCACTGTTAGTGAAGATGGTGGTGGCAAAAGACTGACCAATACCCAAATTAGCCATAAGGCATCTGAGCCACACACACTCAACAGTTGCTATGAAAGCTACCCTATACTTAGCCTCACAACTGGAAGTGGCGAGCGTAGGCTGCTTCTTGCTCAACCAAGATATACATGAGCTACCAAGCATGAAGCAAAAGCCACTGGTGACACATGAGTGTCATAGCAACCAGCCCAATCACTATCAGAAAAAGCATGCAAATCTGGCGGTCATGATCCCCCCTTGGGATAAAGTAGTCCAAGTAGTCGGTTACCACTCAAGTAGCGAAAGATGCGCTTAACCACCTGCTAATGCTTGACACCCAAGAAATGCATAAACCTGCTCATCTGTGAGACAACAAACTGAATATCTGGCTGAGTAATGCATAAGTAAATCAAGCATCCAATAGCCTATTGATAGAGAAAAACATCAAATGCACCTCTAGCATCATGAAGACTCAATCGTAAACCTGTCTCCATAGGAGTGGCAATAGGCTTACAATCTTCAAGGCCAAAATGCATGAATAATGTGTCAATATATTTTTTCTAACACAAAGCCATTCCTCCATCAACTTGCATAAACTGAATGCCCAAATAGTGATGCAAATGCCCCAAATCTGACATCTCAAATGAGGCATGCAAATCAGCCTTAAAATCAACAATATGCGTGTCATGAGGACCAGTGAGCAGCATGTCACCAACATACACCACAATGATCAGAAGCACATCATTAACACGCTTAACATATAAGGTGCTCTGAGTTGGTCTGTTCTCAAAACCATGTGCAATGAGATAGGCATGTATCTTTTCATACCAAGCATGTGGTGTTTGCTTTAAACTGTATAATGCCTTCTTTAACCTGCACACCTGGTTTTCATGCCCTTTCTACCCAAAGCCACAAGTCTGAAAAAAATACACTTCTTCATGCAAGTCACCATTCAGAAATGTTGTTTTAATGTCCAACTAAGGTACATTCCAACCATGATGAGCTGCAAGTAGATGTTACGAACAGTAGTCATTCAACAAGTAGGAGTAAAGGTTTCATCAAAATTAATGCCTCTTTCCTATGCATAACCCTTTGCAACAAGCCTAGCTTTATACCTGTCAACTGTTCCATCAGGTTTATGCTTCAGCTTGTTACCCACTTAGTGCCAATGGCCTTCTTGTAAAGAGGCAAGTCACATAAAGGCCAGGTACCATTTTTCATGATAGCATCATATGTAGATTGCATTGCAGCCATCCAATGTTCATAATTTTATGCCTCATCAAACGAATCTAATTTGCTGTCACGCAAGGTTTGCACTAGCCATTTTGGCATAGTTTTTTGCCAAAAAAAATCAACAAGTGCATCATGTAAATCTACATCAGATATGGAATAATCTACACCATCACATGAAACTTGCAAAGGCTGAGAAGTTTCCTCATTAGGACCACCACTAGACTGTCCACCTGTAAAAAGAGGCAACAAAGTATCATACATGTCTTTGGAGCTAACAAATGTCTCCTTAGTACATGAAAGCAATGGCTGAATAGCATCTTCCACAAAAACAACATCATGGCTAACCAGAATGCGTTTAGTTTGTGGATGATACAAACGACAGCCTTTACTTTTAGAATTGTACCCAACAAAAATACATTTTACTACTTTATCATCCAATTTTCTGTGATGTTGTTTAGGCACTAATGCATATGCCAGACAACCAAAAACACACAGATAAGCAACAGATGGCTTTCAACCATGCCAATCCTCATATGGGGTGGTAGATTGCAGTGCTTTAGTGGGACACCTGTTCAGTACATATGCTGCACACATAACAACATCTAGCCAGAAACTATGTGGTAAAGCCTAAATCTTGACTATACACCTTGCCATCTCCATGAGTGACTTGTTGTTTCATTCAGGAACTCCATTCTGTTGAGGTGTATACGACATTGTACACTGATGTTTTATCCCATGTTAAGCCAGAAATGCATTAAAGTTAGAAGAGATATATTCCCCCCCCTCGATCAAAAGTAAAGATAGTTGCCAAAAGAAGGTGTCTGCTGTGATTTTTGAGTAGCCTGAGCTGAACCATCTTTTGGAAAGGAAGAATGATGCATTTTGCCCAAAATACAGCCTTCACATACATGTTTACGGGGTGACTCAAGTTTGGGCAAAGAGGATGCATGCATGCCAAAGCTGTGCATCAAACATAGCTTGAGAATCATGTACTACACATGCCAAATCATTTACAGATCTTTCATAGAGTATGAGCTTATACAGCCCACGACATAAAATGCCAAAAACAATAATGACATCGCCATTTGAAAGATCATGAACTGTACATCTCTCATCAACAAATTTCACAAACAAGCCAATCTTGGCTAATGTAGAAACTGATAACAGATTTTTCTTGATCCCTGGCACAAACAAAGCATCTGCCAAAGTGAAAGAACTACCATCAGCAGTAGTCAAGATGATCTTACCAACTCCCATAACAAGATAGGAGGAGTTGTTGGTGCATGTAATAATATTCCCTGTATGGGTAGGCTCGAGTGAAGAGAAGAAATAGCGCTTCAATGTAATATGTTTGGTCGCCCCACTATCAAAGTAGCAAACATCTGAGTATACTACATACATGTGCTCATGAGAAGATGGGTCAGAACTGCAAACAATAGTAAATGCCCATTCTTCTTCCGGCATAAGATTAGCATACTCTGTTTTCGGTGTAGAGGCCTCTGCAACAACCATTCCGGCCTCTTTCTTCTTTGCCTCTTTGGCAACAAGTTTTGGATAGCTCTCGATGACATGATCATTTGCTTTACAGTATTTTCAAAACAATTTTTGCTTTTCTGATTTCTTCTCGTCTTTGTCTTTCTTCTTTGAATGTGCAGCATTTGCAAATTTTTTTTTCTTACTAGTAGAAGAGTTCCATTTACCTTTTCCCTTCTCACTAGCTAGGAAAGCTTGATCTGCAACACACATAATAGACCTGTTCTGCCTAGACTGGTCTTCTTGCAACAGAACAGAGACTAAATCCTCAAATGACAAGGCATTTGGATTGCCTTTCATCATCAAATGAAGAGTAGAAGCAAAAAATCTGAGAATGATATGCACAAGTGAGCTATCTAGTATAACTTCATCAGCAAAAATCAACTATTCTTTTAAATCCTTGATCTTTGTGAGAAAATTGTCCATAGAATCACCTTCATTCAAGTGCTCACTCTCCAATTATTTTTGAAGGTAAGCAACACGAGCCTCATTCCTAGCCTGGTACAATTTGGTAAGTGTATCCCAAGTATCCTTAGCTGTTCTGCATGCCTACGTGTTGGTATAAAAGAGTCCAAGCCTACGTGCTTGGATAACTAGCATATATCTCATATAGTCACATATGATCACTCCCTTGTAAAATTCAATTACCTTTTTTCCTTGTAAAAGTGCACATGAAAATTGCACTAACCCCACCAGGATAATCAAATCTCGGGTCACTTGGTAGATGATTGATGAGAGAATAAATCATATAGTTTAGGACTCACTTTATGGTGAGAATTTGAATTTGATTTCAAAGCTTGGCTCCAACTTCAACTATAAAAGAGGATGAAAAAGGTTCGCATGTATGAGCCTTATTATGAGATCATTTGAGAGGGATACTTTGTGACTAGTGAGCTTAATCCATATCTCCTTCACTACCCTCATATTGTGCAATTGAACATTGCCAATGTCATTGCATTTCTATGTGATTAATACATATATATTGATTACTTATCTACTTCACTTCTCTGCTATGATCATCTCAGAATAGTGAACTTCTCAGAGCTTGTTCTCAGTGCATGATTGATCATTTGATGTGATTTAAAGTACTATAGATTCGTATACTATCTGTTTCATAGCTACAAAGTCTCATTAGCATTGCTCTTCACAATCAATCAAACTCAAGCATTCATCATATATATATATATATATATATATATATATATATATATATATATATATATATATATATATATATATATATATATATATATATATATATATATATATATATATATATATATATATATATATATATATATATATATATATATTCAACTCTTTTTCATGCAAAAGATTATGCTTGGGAGAAAATTCATCATGATTTTCATTCCCTTTTGAATCAATCTCATCTCTCTCATGCCCTCCTACTTCTTGAGGAGAATCGGCAAGAATATCCTCAACTCGAGAAGTGTAAGTGACCAATGCCCCATCTTCCTCATTGTGGGAAGCATTGACACCTGCTTCACTAACTACTTCAAAACTCACATCTTTAAGGCTTTCAACATCACTCAAGTTTGCCTCATCATATGAATCGCTTGAATTTTTTTTTCCAGACATCTTTTTGCTCCTCAATCAACTCAACATCTTTCTCTTTTGCAACATCTAAATTAATACGATGCATGCATGCCAAAACCTCATAATAAAACTCCGTTTGTAATTTTTCATCATCTTCACTAATCTCACCATGATATATTTCTTTGTCTCTAGAAATGCAAATGGTTTCTTCACAAAACGCCTCACACAAATCCTTTCTTACCTTCTCATCTTCGACTCTTGTATACTCTAGATCCACTTTTGATTGATGGGATGGGTTAAGGGACACAAGGTTGACTCCGTGGTCATTTTTTCCCTTCACAATCTCATTCATATAAACTAGAGGTCTTGGTGTATACATCTCAAGAGCATTGATATAGCCTTATGCACTCTACTCCATTCTCTGGTCAATCATGCTGGTTGGGTCAAATCCTTCAATAAGTCACCTAGCTCAAAGGCCAAATCAAAGTTGACACTCTTAACGAAGATCTTTGCATTCTCATGTTCCAAAGCATCTTGATCATTACGTCTCAACAAGTCAAATCACTCTTCAAATTCTTGAAGTAGCTCAATCACCTCATGCTCTTTATTTGGAGTATCCATCCATTCTCTAAATGCATATCATGTGGGCATGGCTAAGCCCTCTAGGTAATACTCTTCTTTAAGGAGATTCTTACATTCATTCCATGTGTGGTATCGCTCTTGAAGAGCATGAATGCTAGGTTTGAAACCAGGCATTGCAATCCTTGCAAATTCAGTGAGCTTCATAGAAGTCGATACTCCATAAAAGTCCAGTTTGGTATCATAGTCTTGCAAAAAGTTGGTTACATCTTGGCCATTAAAGAATCCACACTCGTTTGAAGTTTCCTTTAGGGCTCGCATCACTCCATCATTATTTGTGGCAATCCTCCAAGATGCAGGCAACACTTGAAGTAAGGCACTCAAGGTTCTCGGATCTAAGTCTAAGGCCTCGATCATAGTCAGTTCTTGGTCACAATCGAACTCCTAGTCAAACGCGACACTCAAGCACTCCAACTCTCATCCTCAAGTCTCTCATTCTAATGGACAACTCAATTCATCTCAAGTTCAACTTCAAATTCATCTGAAAATCAACTCAAAGTAAATATCATCTCTCTTTCTTTATTGTTGCAATGTCTCTCTTGGACTTTAGAAATATGAACTTAAAGAGTTGTGTTCTAAGTATGAAAAGCTTATCTAAAAGGGCACAGGTGACCTATGGGCATGTTGAGTTCTCATTTTAACCTTATTTCTAATTTAAAGTTTCAGTGAGTGACAATACAGGTCTTTGTTCATCATTGTGTATCATCACAAGATATGCATGATCACAATCTATGGCATCTAGGTTTTCAGTCAATTGATGCTAAATCTATATTGGTTTGTTTTTTTCATTATGTTGTGTGATAATGCATTGTTCTATGATCATAATGCTCCACCTTGTAATTATAAATTCAGAACTCAGTTTAATTCATCTTGTATATGGGTTATGTATGCTAGTTCTTTTCCCCTTGCATGTTAAGCGGTATTTATTTAGAACTAGTCTCCTTGATTTCATTGGGAATGTTTTGCCACACATCAGGTGTTTCATGAATGATAACAATATTGATATACATATTTCTGTATTTTATGAGTTCCTTATCAAGTACGAGATATTGTTATACACATGGTATTAGGGTGCTCATATGCATCTATTATTTGCTTCCGGTTGCTTACTATATTTGAGAAAGAGAAAATTTAATGCACTTGTCTATATATGACCGAAGGAAAAGAATGTAATTGGTAAATAGATCAATTTTTATCCTTGTGTAGTTCTAGCCATATTATTCTTTGTTTTCTCACGTTGATTCATCTTAGTGGCACCCTGTGTGTACCCCTAAGCGCGCAATGTCCTGATGGAAATCATGAGCCCAACATGAAATGTATAGGGGAAATCATCATCATAAAATAGCAAAAGCATTTCCTAAAATGAAGCACAATTTTTAAGCTTTCATGTGCCAGAATCCAACATCAATGAAATAGCATCATCTTTTAATCTGCAAGCAAATCAATTGAATCATCCAAATCAAACATGCAAACATAGAACAAATACATCAACAACCCCATACAAATCGGATATCTAGAAGTGCAATGATAAACTCCACATCAACAAGATAAAGCTTCATAATCTGCTTTGCCAAGTGCATTTATACTATGTCCATTATTAGAAGTCGATAGCTGCAATGATCATCCTACTCATAAGCCTTAGGTTCACAATAACTACTTAGGTTTGTCATCCAAAATGCCTTAAACATGTTCTACAACACTTGTGCATAGCCTAACAGGCAAAAGTTAAAATGGAAAAAATTGACCTTAAGGTATGCTTAAATCCAAAGCTTATGGATATGCCACTAGATACTCAACACATATCTCATCCAGAGGAAAGTCAACATGGAAAGTACAAAGCATCCAAAGTGTCATGAGGTGCTATCATACTTTGACTTCTAATAGAAAATGTTGTAGGAAAAAATACTCTCTCGTAGACCGGAAGAAAACAAAATCTCTTGACGCCTTAACCATTATCTAGATCACCCCTTGCAGATGCACACACAAGTAACTTTCCTTTTTCCTCTTCACATGGTCTTGCAAGTAGCCAAGATGATATTCTCTCCTCATTTTTCATTACTTTCCTCTATTTTCTTTATTCTATTCACCTCCTTTCTAAACAACAACTTGAAGGAGTAGCTTTTTCACTTTGAAATTCTGCCCAATAAATCCAATGTGCACACTCAATGATTTTCACAATTAAATGGATAATTAGAAACAAGAAAATATGTTACTAGCACGAAAATCAATGCTCTCCCAATCAAGAACTCATGCACTCTTTAAAATTGGGTCATAATCAACTTCGTGCATTTTACACCTCTAGAAGTTTTCCCTATGTATCTTCATCATCTACAAGCTCTATATACAATTAATTAGATATTCCAACAGCTCTAATTATTGCACTAATCTTTTGATGTGGAAGCACAAACATCCTTAGAATAATAAATTGTCAAAAGGACAACAATCAAAAGATATCAAGTGAGCTTTGTATGGTTCTCTCAAATGCTACCCCATCTATTTGTATTAGAGGAGATTATGCCCATTACATCTTTCTTGCATTGTGGAACAACCATCCTTCCATGCCAACATTTATCCTTTTTTATTAGAACTATCATGTCCTTTATCAAAAAATGAGAAAATTGCATCACTTTTCTACAAAAGCTTTCAAAACTATGAGTGGAATCACTACAACAACATTCCATCCTCCTGCCTACTATGATCTATCTTTTGCCTCACGAAGGTAAAGATCCGCATCACATTTTGTTGAGATCAGGATACTAAGAACTGAATAACACTACAAGAATGGACTAGGTGCCGGTGGCTATGGTAGCCCATTAGCCTCATACATGGGAGGTCATGGGTTCGAAAAATGAACCCTGCTCAACCGATCGATGATAGGAGAGCTTTTATCTTGCTATCACCATTTGTGGCCAAACTCCATGCGAGGGAGAACGAAAAACTTCCAAGTGCGTGCAAGAGAATGAAACATATTATCAAAATAAATTCTACCTCAAATAACAAAGATGAAGAGAGATCCTCCATAAAGGTCTCCATGGTAGCTATACCATGCGCTCTAACACCAATGCAAGAAAACAAGGACTACGATCACCACGACCTGCTAGATAGATGACTCTATTCCCAACCATAGGCCTCTATATATACCTCTCTCCAAGGGACTTCCAGATTCTAACCATCCATGTGTCCACCATGTAACTACATGTGCACCAAATATCCAATTAACTGCATTAACTCAACTAGATGTTTCTGGAAGGAACTACATCTCCTTGGGAAAAATACTCTCCCCATGTAGCCCATAGGGGGTTGAACCCAAGACCTCCTCCTTCACACCCTTGAGACTTAACCACTAGGATAGGTGGATCACTTGTTTACAAGAGCACATGACCTCCTAGTAGTTCTAGTCTCGAGATCTTTGGTCATACATATGGGTCACCAAACAGTGTTCAATTTTAGATCTATTCGGATCGATATATATATATACAGAAAGAGAGACATATACATATACATATACATATACATATACATAGACATATACCTATACATATACATATACATATGCATAGAAATATACATATACATACATGTGTACATATACATATACGTATATATATACATAGACATAGACATAGACCTATACATGGACATATACATAGACATATACATATACATATACATATACATTATGGGGGATGATTCTAACACCCCAATGCAAAAATGGAAGATGGCTGCCCTCCACTAGGTCCACAAGTAGTGATATATGCTCACTATTCTCAACGTTTCTCTGCACCAGTAAAGAGACTTAAAATGAAATTTTGCAGACTTGTAGTAGACTATAAGAGCTAGCCAAAAAGCTTTAAAGCATCCCAAATAGATATTCCAGATGGGAGAAGCACCCTCTACAAATCAGGCTACCTGTTTGCAACACTCTCTGCCTATGTGCAGAGATATACCTTCACAAAGTTGGCAAATTCTCACAACTCACTCAGCCAAATAACTTGAAACTTTGGCAAAGTTCAGGGCACAATATGAGAGACCAAATGAAGAGAAAAATCATGAGAAAATGAGGTAAGCAAGCAAGGGGGCTGCTTGCTGGAGTTTATGAGTTCACTAAAATAAGTGGGAAACTTGTGGAATGCATACAACTCAAGAAACAAATGCAGGATGATGCTTACATAGACTTTTACTTTTCCTACAATGTAGCTAACCACCCACCAATCAGTTTTGGTGCACTTTTTGGCAGCTGATTTGATGAGATTTGAATTTGATTGAGTTTGGTGGAGCTTCTCACTTTATTCCACGACTTTGGGTCCTCCTTTTTTATTGGTCCACTTGCAAAACTTGTGGTTGAGCCTTTCTGCATGATTGAGACTTGATTTTCAACACTCCCTCTCAAGTCTCAATGCCTAGGTCCTTCATTCAATGCATGAATTGAAGTGTTGTAGCATTACTCCATCCAATGCTTTGGTAAAAATATTTGCATATTGGTCCTTTGTATTGACATGCTCCACCTTGACATCCTTTGAAATGATCTTCTCTCGAATAAAGTTGTAATGCTCTTCTATATGCTTCGATCTTGCATGGGACACCGGATTTTGAGCCAGGCATATGCTACTTATGTTGTCACAAAAAATAGGTACTTGCTTAACCTGCAAATCAAGATCAACAAACAACTTCTCGAGCCACATAAGCTCACACGAGACTTGTGCTAAGCCTCATATTAGCTTCGGTTGATGAAAGAGCCACGGTTGGTTGTTTCTTTGACATCCATGAGATGGTCTTCTTCCCTAGCATGATTACATATCCAATAGTGCTCCTCCTGTCATCTTTGGAACCTGCCCAATCAACATCACAATAATCTTGTACATTTAATCCATCATCAAATGGATAATATAGACCTTCATTCACTGATCCTTTGAGGTACCTAAGTACCCTTTTGGCTGCAACAAGATGAGGTACTCTTGGTGCTCGAAAAAATTGAGATAACACTCCAACTACATGTGCAATATCAGGTCTTGTCATAGTAGCATACAAGAGAGAACCAATTATTGACCTATACATGGTCACATCCTTCACTTCTTCACCTTCATGAGCACTTAGTTTAACATTTGCTTCTAATGGATTTGAAATGGGCTTGCAATCACACAAGCCAAACGTCTTCAAAAGATCAAGAATGTATTTCCTTTGCATCAAGTATATACCTTCCTCTTTGTATAGTACTTCAATCCCAAGGAAGTACCTTAAAATCCCTTAATCTGAGATTTATATTCACATCAAAGATTCCTCTTTATGTCCTTGATGTTGGCTTCATCATCCCCTGTAATGATCAAATCATCAACATATATACAAATGAAAACAATTCTGCTACCTTCCTTCTTCACAAAGAGTGATGGGTCTGCATGACTCTGATTGTATCCACATTTTACTAAGTAGTCCACAAGTCTTTCGTTCCAAGCTCTTGGGGCTTG
>CM035429.1:5532570-5538918 GCA_020310875.1 Ceratopteris richardii | reverse complement strand
TGAATGCATTACTACTTTTAGTGTAATACCAATGCACCACCAAAGCCTCTATTCTTCTCTGATCAATATCTTTAGTTATCTCTAAAACCTTTGCAATCCAAAATGGTCTGGTAGCCTCATCACCATCAGCAAGTACTGCAATAAGCGTTCCAACATTTATCTCTATTAAATTTCCTTGCCATCTTGCTTCTGCCTGTTTTGTCATCCTTGGCCTACATAAATATTTCTTTCTGGTGGATGTATAAAACTTGAAGTGCATCTGCATTACATGCTTGGGCCACATTCACGGATCTTTGTGTACAAAAATCCCATGTGAATGGAACATCAACTGGCCAGTGACCTGCAATTGTATACTGTATAATCTCTTCTTGATGATTGAAAAAGTCCTCCCACCAAGATACATCTTGATCTCCAGCATATTTTTTGCACGCTCAATATGTCTCTTCTTTTCAATGAGTGCATGCATCCAGCTTTTACTTTGATCAACCACACTTCCACATCTTTCTGTATTGTTTTTTATCTTCATATGGTGATTGTTCTGCACCATACACCGTTACAGTAGACAAATTAGGCACCTGCAATAAGAATCTGCATCCCTCTTTAGGCTCCCACCCAAGAGAAGATGAATACTGCTTTGCAAATAAAAGGGTTATTTCATCAACCCTCCTCATCAAGAATACATGGTTGAAACTAATATTGTGCAATGGAGCCAAAACCTTAGCACTGTTATCAAGGCCCATTGAGCAAAAGTGCTTAAAGTCATAAATCTGTGTGAGGTGTTGAACTTCTGGTTTTGGAGTATATGCTTCTGAAATCAGCTCAGATAAAATCGGAAGAGTAAAAGCATTGTTACGTGCCAACTTCTTAGAGAAAGTACTGAACATTTGATCAATGTGATCATGAGTGTGGCCAACCAGAAGAAAATTTACCTTAACCTTCTGAAATACCTGTTTTTCAACAAGCATGCTTAAATATCCAAAGACTGTAGAATTTTTATTCTCTCTTGGAGTATTATCTAGTTGCAAATATAGAGTTGGTGGCAAAAGACCCTTCCATGATTGCAAAACACGATGAATGACAGTAAACTGTAAGGTTTGGATCATTATGCACATTCGGATATGTGAAGAAAACCTTGGACATTACAGTTCCATTGTATACCAAAGCGCCAACCAAATGCATTTGCACAAGGACTTCATCTCCAATGTCCTTAGGGATGCGATAAAAATGTGGCAAACAAGTTTTTTTTTTATCCATACCATCGATCAACAAACACATATAACGCTCCGGATTTCTGAGTGCCTTACTTCGATGATGAATTGCTTTCTTTCTCTCTAATGCTTGACTGTCACGATGGTTGTTAAGAAGGTTTTTAAAATTATGCTTTTCCTGTGGTGTTGTAGCCCCTTTTGCCATGTTTTTCAAAGTGGCACAAACTGAACATTCACCCATTCTAACTTTACGAGGAATAGAAACATTGTTAAACTCCTCCTTCCATAATCGAGTAAAGTGACGATACAACACATACTTCTCATTTCTATTTTCCATGTCTTCTCTATATATTTGAAATACCTCTCGACGAGTAAAGTTATCTGACAAGTGCAACCTTTCCAGTTGTAGGCATAACTTCACAATGCAAGCTAAAATAGTTCATCATCCAATTCATTGCATGACGCCAACACATCCTTTGGTCCCACCATGGAACGTATCCAAAATGAGATCCCCATTCAAAAACCCTTGTTGAACCCTATGTATTCTAAAATTTCCTACACCCATTGCAATTTTAAATGCAGCCCTACAGCATGCATCCCTTGAGTAAAGAAATATTCAAAACCAACACGCGTTACTGACATGTTATCCTCAATCATTTGCATGCAAGAAACAAGGTATATATCTTGCCTTTCACTATCTAAATGGAGGAATTTTCTCTTATGTGCTTTAGTTTCTTCATCCCTAAATTATACAAGCATTTCAAACCACAACAATGCTTCACAATATCCAATGCAATCTGTCTATCTGAGTAAGAAATTTAAATCTTTTTCGACATACTTCACGAGACCTTCTTTTAAATCGTAGATTGAGCTTGCTTTGCTTTTTCGTTGCTCCACATGCACTTGAGTCAGAAGGGAGATCAATGGTTGGATCAGATGGGAGATCAAGAGGTGCATTTGTATGAGCAGCATTGCACTGTGAATTGGATAACTTAAATGACTCAACAGAAAACATGGAATCATCAGCACGTTCTAAATCATAGGAGCATCACTTCTCTGGAAAGGCTCAACTGAGAACAATGAATCAATATGAGCAGAGGAAGCTGATGCCCAAGCATCCACTGAAAAGATTGAGCTCATCTTCACTGAGTTCACAGAAGACTGAAGATGAATGACCTTTTTAAATAAGTAGAAATCCGAGATCAAGTGAAGATATCACATCAAATGTCACATCAAGAAGATATGAAATCAAAAGCTTATTAAAGTACATTAAATAACATAAAACATCAAATTACATCAAATCACTTAATTACTCAAATATACACTAATAAGGGAACCAAAGATTTGATTCACTTTTGATTCAAATGAAAAACACTGTTGATTTCTAACTTCATATGAGTCATTCAGTCTAAGCATTGTGAATGAATCAAAATATATCAAAGTTGTGTTCCAATAGGAATATATAATAAAATTGTTTGGAGAAATTTTACAAGAAGAAATTTTACAACTGGAATATATCCAAGTTGAGTTCCAACTGGAATATGCTATGCCATTGAACACTATACAAGAAGAAATTTTACATTTGGTTAAGATTTCAAGGATTAGGTTTTATTGTGGTCTTGGCTAGATATCAAAGAGGTAGATGAAAGTATATTGAAAAAGAATTATGTGTAAAAGAGGCACACAGAAAGTATATTCATACATTGATTTTCCATTTCAACAATGTGTTACAAGATAAATGTGAATATGAACTAAAGTGTGGAGGATAACACTATAAAGATGTCATTAATCTCACAACTTAGACCTAATTTTCTCCCAAGCAACAGACTCTAAGAAAAAACATCTACATGAGATTAGAAATCCTCATGTACATACCATACTGTTGCCATTGAAGTTTAATTTCCATGCAAATGTATATAAATAGTTGCAAGGTTTCTGTACTAGAATGTTTATTCATAGTGATTTTCCATTTCAACAGTGAGTTACAATATAAATGTGAATATGAACTAAAGTGTGGAGGGTAATACTATGAAGATGTCATTAGTCTCCCACATTTAACACAACTTTGACTTGATTTTCTCCCAAGAAAGAGATTCTTAGAAACAAATCTCTACATGAGTTTAGACATCCTCATGGACATACCATACTCTTGCCATTGAAATGTAATTTCTATGCAAATGTATATAAATAGTTGTAAGGGTCTATGAATATTTCATTAAAGTGGCTCTGAAACAGCCTATTTGTGTGGGTGCTATTCCCTGGTTAGATAAGTTGACAGATTTAGTTAGCAAGTGGACTCATTCAGTTAGATCCAGTTAGTTTCTGGTTCAAGTTACCCAATTGCCTATAAATACCAGAGGAGGAGATCATTCGCATTTTCAAAATCCACGAGCAAGAGAGAGCAGCAGAGCACAGACAGCCATGGAGCACAGAGGTCAGCATACCAGCAAGCCAAGCCTGATGGAGAAGAAGAATGTTGGCAAAAGTACCAAGAGGTAGACAAAATCATAACTAAAAAAAAGATTCCAAAAAGATTCCCTTTGTATGTCTTTGTAAATATCTCATTTCTAGGTCTTTATTTTTCTTGCCTCTAGAAATATGGATCCAAAGCATGTACAGCTCGATGCCTGGCATCGACTTGGGGCTGTAAGTCGATGCCAGGCATCGACTTAGGATTGCAAGTCGATGCCAGGCATCGACTTGCAGGAGCAAGTCGATGCCAGGCATCGACTTGGGGCTGCAAGTCGATGCCTGGCATCGACTTGCAGCCCCAAGTCGATGCCTGGCATCGACTTGTCGGTGCAAGTCGATGCCTGGCATCGACTTGCAGCCCCAAGTCGATGCCAGGCATCGACTTGGTCCCAAAAAACGATGCCAAGCATCGACTTGCCAGCATCATCATGCACTGAAAAGTCGATGCCAGGCATCGACTTTTGGGTGCAAAATCGATGCTTGGCATCGGCTTTTGGGCCCAAGTCGATGCTTGGCATCGACTTTTGTGCCCAAGTCGATGCCAGGCATCGACTTTGTGTGCAAGTCGATGCCAGGCATCGACTTGAGGGTAAAAGTCGATGCCAGGCATCGACTTGGCCCAAAAGTTGATGCCAGGCATTGACTTGGGCCCAAAAATGGATGCCATTCATCGACTCTTGCACCCCCAACTCGATGCCTAGCATCGACTTTCACCCTCAAGTCGATGCCTGGCATCAACTTGCACACAAAGTCGATGCCTGGCATCGACATGCACTTAAACATCGATGCCTGGCATCGACCTGAAGCTCAAAATCCATGCCTTGCATGGACTTGGGCTGATATTTCTTATTGCTTGATATTTCCAATTGCTTTCAGGGATGCGGAGTACAAGGATGAAAGGCCCATCAAGAAGCTCAGAGTCACCATGGGCTCTGCTGACTAGCAACGTGACTAAGGCAGTGGTCACCAAGCAAAGGCAAAGAAAATTATTGCACCATTATCCTCTGAGAAGGCCAGCAACCCACTAGGAATATCCTCAGGTGGACAGAGTAGCATTAAAATTCCTGTGGAGGATCCAAATATGAAGGAAAGGTCGAGGGAGACAGAGGTCATGAAGACAGATCGTCCACTTCGGGACATGACAAATCTCGAATGGTGCCTTCAGTACGTTGAAGAGAAGAATGCAGTCCTCCTTGTGTTCGCAGGGGCCTATGGCAGAGGAAAGATCACGACAACACAAGGTTTTCAGTATGGCCTTGTTTACAAATTGGATTATGAAGATGAAGATTCTGACAACCTGCTTTTCTTGGTGGAGACATCGAAGGGATTAAGAAATGTCATATGCAAGATGGATTTCTTGTGCCCAGAATGCTGTGTTCCAGAGGAGCTAGCTCATATATGCAGAGACTCAGTGAATTTCATCAAGGACCTGATGCCATGGATACAGGGCAATATCATGCCAACACAGCACAAGAAGACGACCCCTGTAAAGGCAAGGGGTAAGCAGAGTGTGCAGAAAAAGCCCCAAAAGAAAAAGAAGATAATTGCAGAAGAGGACTTTTCTGACTCAAGCTCTAGCTCTGGGGACATTATTGTTGCACCTGGTGGAGAGCTTGCATCTGGTGTGCTTGGCACTGAGCAGAATAAGATGAGGGAGGACATAGCTAGAAGAAAAGTTGTGAAGAAGGGGCAGTTGTTCCACCTGCCTATTAATATTATCCACAGGCCACCAGTGGATCCAGTCACAGGGAGGAGGCCCCTTGAGATCAGGGAGCCACATAATTTGCATGTCCAAAATCTTAAGAAGAAAATGAAAATTAATCCTCATGCTACTGTTGTGCCATTCCTTGTAATGGTGGATCCGCATGAGTGCAGCTGTGTGGAGGATTTCAATGAGAATTTGTTTGAGGAGTATACTTATTATGTGATTGGAGGTTCACACTCTGCAGAGGCTCGTAGACAGTTAGTGAAGGAGCACCCTACTACATTTTTCTTTAGGTATGCAGAGTGTAAGATATATGTTGGTCTTACAACTGAGGAAGCCAAGCTTCTTGCTTGGGATCACAACAACGATAATGACTACAGGCAGAAAATGTCCTCCATAGAGAGAATTCGGTTCTTCCACCATGAATACGAAGATTGTCTTGTGAAGGAAGCTGGGAGAATACATCCCAATCTACGAAAGCAATGCCTTATTGAGGTTGGAATTGCATTGGATGAGAATAGAAAGTCAGATGCTTTGAGGAAATATGACCCATGGTTTCAACTGGCATTCAGATCAGGTGAGATCTGGGATCTTCAGGATAGAATCTTCACAATGTGGGAGCACAAGGAGGTCAAGGGCCAGAAGCAACGAAAGTCGAGGCCAGACCCACAAATTGATCTGAGGGGAAAGGGAAGGAAAGTTGACCTTTCAATTGAAGAGGCTCCTGAGGACATGAAGCTGACCCCATGGAGGGCCCTTCAAGGAATCAAGGATGATACATTGATCATATCAACTTTGTCAAGGGTAATCTCGAAGGAGTTGAGCCTCGAGGAGATGGTGACTGAGCTCAATAAGTATGTATGTTATTCTCAGATCCTTTTTCCCTCCTCCCATGCTTCTTGTCTAACCTAGTCTCTTTTATATTTATGTGTCTGTAGTCATAAAGTGTACATGAAGATTCAG
>CM035429.1:5475070-5525070 GCA_020310875.1 Ceratopteris richardii | reverse complement strand
TACAACAACAGTCTTAAACATAATTAAATGTGTTGTTTTTTACAATTTCTAGATAAAGGAAGACATCCGAAATATATAATTGGGCAAAAGAATCACTTTATTTCGATATTCCCTCAAAACTCTATGACCAATTCTCTCCCTCCCTCTCTCTCTCTCCTCTCTCTCTCTCTCTCTCTCTCTCTCTCTCTCTCTCTATATATATATATATATATATATATATATATATATATATATATATATATATATATATATATATATATATATATATATATATATATATATATATATATATATATATATGGACGAAATGAAGTCATTTCTGTCTTTGAAAATAATCAACTATTCATACATTGAGAATCTTTTGCTTATCAAAAAGCAGAAAAAAACTCATTCAAAATTATATATATATATATATATATATATATATATCTATATATATATATATATATATATATATATATATATATATATATATATATATATATAGTCCACCAAATGAAGTGATTATGTCTTTGAAACTAGTCAGCAATTCATATATTGAGTGTCTTTTTCTTAGCAAATCAAAAAATCAAAGTCATTAAAAATAATGTTTCTCTCTTTTTCTTTAGTTAAACACATATCTTAAAAAAAAGGCATTCAAATAAATACATAACTATGCATTCATATATATATATATATATATATATATATATATATATATATATATATATATATATATATATATATATATATATATATATATGTGTGTGTGTGTGTGTGTGTGTGTATGTGTGTGTGTGTTGACGTGCATACACTTGATGGAACAATGTATCATTATCCATGCATGTACCGAATACGTGAATGTATATATGTTGGCATAATTGCATACATAATGATATGCATTATGCGTGCTAGATGCATAAGAGTATGTGAGTATACATAATTGTGTTTTTATGTATAGGGATCAATGCGTCTGTGCATAATGGGTACATATGAAAACCATTGTGTGTCTATAATTATGTATCCATGTATATATTTATTTGCATACATATAACCATGTGTAGGTGCCTATGTATGCATTATACAGATATACCTCAATGTTCTTTGGTGGTGGGAAATATGTTTGTGTGTATTGATCCATGTATCATATTGGTGCATGTGTGCATGTATGTATGAGTCAGCTTATACATGTAAATGTGCATATATATATATATATATATATATATATATATATATATATATATATATATATATATATATATATATATATATATATATATATATATATTAATATTATAGAGGATGTGTGAATGGAAGCACATAAATATGCAAACATTCATATGAATTGATAGGTACATCTATTAATGCATAACTGTATGTTAAGTGCAAGTGTGTTTTCAGATATAAGCATGCCATGTGCATGAATGTTTACCTGTGTTTCTACATACGCAGACACGCGCGCGCGCGCGCGCACACACACACACACATATATATATATATATATATATATATATATATATATATATATATATATATATATATATATATATATATATATATATATATGAAATACGTGGGAGTGTGGGTGTATGTTTGTATTGATGTAAGTATCTTTTTCTACGTGCATACAAAGAAATACATACAGATATATGTATTAAACGCATGTATGAGTACATTTCTATGTATCTAGGCATGCTTGCACATGCCCACATGTGCTTGAACGTATGCATAGGCAAGCATGAATGCGTAGTTCATCATGTGTGTGCTTGCATAAGTATGAATGTATGTATGCATTAGTTTACTCTCAAATATGTGTGTTTATGCATCCATGGACTGCACATGATTGTGTGCATTATGCATCATGATAATATATATGTGAGAATATACGCTTATGCATGCATATGTATGGCTGCATGTACGTACACATAAATGTGTGCATAAATGTACGTATGTATGCCGTTGTCTCTACCTCATTCTCTCTCTCTCTTTCTTTTTCTCACTGTATGTCTGTGCATGTATACCACCTACTGATGGAGGGAGAGAAGCAATTGCATGCGTGAATAGCTCATTCTCTCATATACCGGGACAAACATGATAGTTTAAGGTAAATATTGCGCTAAAACGCTAGCTACGACGAGAGGGAGGAGAGTTGTGCTACCCAAACGTGCATGCACGCTGCTCGCGGCTTTCCCATGTGGTTATAAACTAAATGCTTACGTGTCGAATCTCCTTCGTGTGTGTGTGTGTTTGTTCCATTCATTTTTGTTCCGTCATGGATTTCACTACACGAAGCGCAAGGTTGAGTGCATCCGCTATGTATTCAATCCCAAGGAAGAGTTTCATCTCACCGAAATTCTGAAAAATAAATAAAACAAAGGCACTATATGCACAAGAGTTTCATCTCCTTCTTCATCTTGTTCCCCCAACGGCCAAATGTGAGATCCTCGATGACTCGCATACCAAATGTGACATCCTAATTGAATGTCTACCACTCTCAACCCAACTCTCACCCACGCGCACTTGTGGAACAATCTCCAAAGTGCATACACCCTCATGTGGCCACTGTAAGAAGATGGAATAACATCATGGTTCTATGCTAGAGCCTTGGCTCACTGGAACTCTAGTCCTTGACCCATCTAGTTTCGTAAACCATTGTATGCATGTCAATGGTAGGTCATCGAGGCCTAACTGAAAAATGGCACACACACACACACACACACACATATATATATATATATATATATATATATATATATATATATATATATATATATATATATATATATATATATATATATATGTGTGTGTGTGTGTGTGTGTGTGTGTGTGTAATGTGTCTCCAAGACTTTATTTGAAATCAAATTACGCTTTCAAAGGAAGCTCTATCATTTAGATAAAATCTTGAAGGTAACTTGAATTAATTTAAAAGTACAATAGAGAGCATAGCAGGTCGCTTGAATTAATTTTGAAGTACAATGAATGAAGAGCATAGCACCCATGAGACCCCCAAATTCTACAAGAGAGGACCCTAAGGCTAGATGAGAGAACTCCTTTGAACTTGGATGCCCCAACAATCTTGACATCCTTTATTCGGTGGCAAATATGGAAAACATTTGAATTCTTATATCCTTTCATAGTATCTTGGCTTGTTCGTGCTCCACACTTGCTACTGAATGTTTCATTCATTAAAACTCTAATGGGGTAGCACTTTCTTGATGGGGTAGCACTCTCTTGGTCAAGAGGATCCTTCATTTGGATTAATTTAGAGGCATGATTTTCCTAGCTCTTTCTCAATAGGGATATAATTGGAGGTTTTCTTAACCTTGAATTGTGTTTCTTCAATTTGTCCTTCGATCTTTGCATGTCCCTCTTTGGGATTTGTTTATATTTTTTGCATTTTTTATTTATTTTCCTATTCTTCTTATATTTTAATTATTATGGAGAAAAGGAGAAGATTCCTAGCATCCTTAGCTTTTTCTTGAAGGTTGAAAAATTAGGAAAAAGGGGCTCTTAGTCCTTTGCATCCCTGATGACTTCATGCCTAAGTAGTCGGTTCAATCTTCCTCACGCTCTAAGTACTTGAGTAATTCAATCTTTATCTCGCTTGGGTTTATATATTCCTTGGATATGTAATTTGGCAAATTTATCTAATCACAATAACATTTATTAAAGGTCCTTGGCTGAGTAAGTGGTTTGGACAAGTAGCCTTACCCCCCCTTGCGCCATGTCCCCCCCTTCCCCCCTAAAAACAACAGTCGTCCTATGCTCTAAACACATTTTCTAATTATATTTTGTATATTTGAAATGTTCATGGCTCTAACATGTGCCTCAAATGGATATTTTTCCAAGCTTGGGGACAACTGCATGTTTTGTGATATGTTTGGATTCATTTTCATCATTATTTTCCTCAAAATCCTAGAACTTTTCCCCATTCTAATCAAACCCTCTCTCTTTTATCAGCATTTTACCTATGATGTTGCAGCCCCACATGTTCCACATGGTTTATTCTCTTTCTATTTCCCAACATGTTTCACTTTATTCACATGCACCCTAGGTATGATTGTGCAAATGTTTCCTCTAAGGTTCTACAATAGATTTGTGTTGAAGTGTGGAACCTCAATTGCTCTTGGTTTTGCTTTTTGCTTTCCATAACAGAGAGGCCATAAGATGGTGGGAAAGTTGAGCCTATTATGGTGTTGAATTGGCAAAGTGATGCACACATGGTGCACATGTGTCCAAGGAGCTATCAAAAAATGGGTGCACAAGTAGTGCACAATATGTATGCTCACAATTGTGCCATCGATGAATTTTCTCTAGGTTTCAAAGCCTCTTTTGAAAGGTTTCAAAGTGATTGGAAGTTTTAGGGGGATCCTCCCTTCTATGTACATTTCGGAGATCATGGTCAAGAATAAAGAAGTCACGTAAAGTGCAAAAGCTTATGTTTGGCCTCCCATTAGTTTTTTTTTTCAAAAAGGTCATTAGAAAACAAAATAGGCTATCATTGGTCTCTAGGTGAGAAGGTTCTTTGATACAAAAAAAAGCATCGTGATGAATACAAGAACTTGGGAAGTGTGTGCACGAGAAAGTGGGGAAGTGGGCTACACATCCAAGGGGAAGATCTTGGATACACATGTGAATTCATTTCAAGTGAAGTGCCATACCGAAAGGAGTCGACAAGGCAGCTAAGGAAAGAAGAGAAAATGTAGAGAGACAAGAGAGATATGGATAAGCAAAGAGACATAGTTTGTACACAGTGTGCAGAGAGAAAGAGTGCAAACTGTGCATAGTGTGCAACGAACGTGGGAGCCAAGGATTATTAGAAAGAGTATTATATGATCTCTTGTGTGTGTATATCAAGTTGGTTGGAGACAGAAGGAAACTAGGGTGTGATCATAGTGTTATCTAAGAGGTGTTACAAGTCCATAGTAGAAGTGACCAAGACTTCAACCTTATTCGAGGTTTGAGTGTAAAGGTGAAAAAGACTAAGACACTAGGCTAACGTGAAGAAGTGGCATGAAGCTAACTTCACAAGACCTTCGAGTACTCAATTGTACTTGTGTGAACTTTTTGTCGTAAAAGGTTACACATAAGGAGTATCTTATTCTGATATTCTTGCAAACAAAAGCTATTGTAATCTTCTCCTTTAATGAAGGAAGACTTCCGGCACAACATATCTTTCTCCTTCTTCTCTATTCTTCTCCTAAAAACACTCTAGCCCTTTTTAATTAAAGAGTTTCCCCAAAAACAAACTTACTTTTAGGTGTAGAGGCCTCTACATCAGCCATTCCAGTGCCTTTCTTCTTTGCCTTGTTTCTAGCTAATTTAGGAAACCTCTTAATGGAATGATCATTTTCCTTCAAGTACTTGTTGAATTCTTTCTACTTTTTGTTCCCTTCTCATATTTATCTTTCTTCTTTGAGTATGCATCATAAACATATTTTCTTTCTAAATAAAAGGAAGTGCAGCCTTAGCCTACTCTCCTGGACTTGTATTAAATAAAGGAAAATGGAAAGTACAGGTGAAAGGGACTAGTGCCCACGGGACCCCCCAAGTCCCACAAAGCAAGGGTAGATCTTACAAAGTTTAGATGGCACTACAAAGAACATTAATCATCCTCTCATCACCCTTATGTGGGGCCTAATTGGGTTTGAGCTTGTTGTTAATTAGGAAGGAGCACTTTATGATGCCTGAAAGGGGGGGATTTCTTAGAGTTGGTGATTCTTTTACCGAGGAGGAACAACAATTTTTCAATTGAACACTCTTTGGGGGAGTCGCCAAAGTTATAAGCACATCTTCCCCGCGAGATCTTCCAGAGGATCTCCCCTCTAATGGCATTCCAAAGGGTCATTGAGCAACCAATTGCTTCTCCCAGTAGAGCTTGTTTCTAGTTGATATTCTTCTGCAATCTAATTTTCTTTCTGACAATTTACCAAAGCCTATTAGAGTTGGGACAAGTATAGAAGATGTGACCAACATCTTCAATGGACCAGTAACAACGGTTGCACTAGGGAGATGCCCCACAACTTTTCTAGCCTTTAGGGTTGACTAGATTCCCAGATGAAGAATTTTCCATAAGAAGACATACTTTTTGGTTTCAATGAGAGAGTGCCATAAAGCCATGAACTTCATATCCCACCACAGTCGTGTCCATGATAGGCACCACTTCTTGTTGAGGTTGACCTGATAATCCATGTTTCCTTTGATATTCGAGATATCCGTTAGGTTATTGCCATTATGCCATTTGAGACCCAATGAAGTCGGCGAGTTGTGTCCCATGAGAAGACGAACTTTAGAACGGTCCCAAGGAAGACATCTACTTTGTAAAATATACCATTCTTCATAGGTGATGGTGTCTCTAGGGTGGATGTCCTTGAAGTTGACTCATTGGTTGGTGTCTTGATTCCACAGATGTTTCCATTCTCTAAAGCCCTTGTTCTAGAGCCTCTTGGCACTTTGAACGTTCCAAGATTCCACATTTCTGATGCCATGGATCGAAAACCAAATAGAGTCATTTTGTCTAATGCCAGCCGCCCACTTCCAATCTTTACTGACTCTTATAAAGCTTTTGAATTTATTCCAAATCTTCGATAGGGAGCACACAAGGTTTGAGCCTTTTGGGAAAACCGAGAGCCGGGAAAATAAAAGGGTCAGAATATCGAGATTCTTCCAATTCTAGAATCCCACCAAAGTCAATGCGTTCTTGTTTCTAAAGATCAGTTTGGTCCACAAATTCTCGCTATTGCATCATGCCTTAATCATCCATTTTGCTGCCAGTTTGGTAGCCATGAAACCCATGTCTAGAATTTCACGAGGAAGGAGATAAGGAAGAGAGCTCACACACACATTCTCACTCTGAAGGAGCAACACACACACAAATTGAGGCAAGGAAGAATGATCTTCTTCTTCTTTTTCTATTACATAAAAAGGAATGTACAAGAATGATCTAAAAAAAACAATACAACAAGTGCAATATACAAAGATCAGTACATAAGGAAAAACCTAATGTCCGCGAATGAGTGAGCTGGCGAAGAACAAATATGCCATCACTCTCGATAGATAAATCTAATAAAGCTCAATGAAGTATCCCTGACATATACCGGTGTGACCACTATACATGTCGGAGAAACGAAAACTGGTACGTGTCATTCTGGATCATCACATGTTGAGCTTGATATCTCAACATAGAATACCCATGCCCCCACTATCCCTTTGGCTAGTGTAGATGAACCATTTGATTTTAGGAACCCCCCTCCTGTTGTGGTCGCTCGTCCAAAGGCAATTTCTGGAAATACTTTCCAATTTGGATAGCTCTTTCTCTTTCGCTCTCCAACAAGAGAGGAAATAAATGGTAAACAAAATTAGGAACGTGTTAATAACCATTGCGCGACCAGCCAGATTGATTTGCATACCTCTCCAATAGTTTAGCTTGCTTTTGAGTCTATCCAGGACCCAGTTCCACCACTGCTCCATCAAGATACCAAAGCCGAAGGGAATCCCAAGAAGTCGGAAGACTTGACCTGGCAGAATGTTTTGGCAGCCATGTTCAAAGAGACGGTCAGGTTGGATCCCAACAATAGCTCTAAAAGCGATCTTTGAGTGATTGATTTCGGATCAAGAGGCTTCCCAAAAAGTGTCAAGGCACCTCTTTGAATCTTTGATTTCCCTTTACTTTGGGTCATGACTTCTTCATTACCTGCATGAACATTAATTGTACCTGCATACCAAGTACCTTGCTCATCAAATGTAACATCCTTTGACACAAGGAATTTCTTTGTGGATGGACTCCACAATCTACAACCCATATGTTTATCATCATTACCAATGAACACATACTTTTCAGCTTTAGCTTCCAATTTATGCCTTAATTGAGATAGTACATATGCATAAACCATACATCCAAACACTTTGCAATGATCTAAGGTAGTTCTCTTACCCCACCATGCCTCATATGGTGTCATACCATTCAAATGCTTACATGGAAGTCTAGTAACCAAACAAGTAGCTGTATTCACAGTGTCAGCCCACAAATAACTAGGGTAGATTTTCTCCTTCATCGCTGACCTTGAAAACTCAACAAGAGTTCTATTTCTCCTTTCTGGTACACCATTTTGTTGAGGAGACTACCTGCAAGTAGCTTCCATTTTATACCTGCATTCCATAAGTAATCACTGAACTCATTAGAGAAATACTCTCCCCCTCCATCTGACCTTAGTCTCTGCAATTTTTGCCCTGTGATTCTCTCTGCATATACATGATAATGTTTAAATGTATTTAACACCTTTGATTTAACTTTGATCACATATATAGTGATCCTCCGGGTAGCATCATCAACATAAATCACATAATATCTCGAACCATTAATGCTAAAGTCCTTTCATGGACCCCACACATTTGTATGCACCAATTCAAGCTTCTCTGAATGCATAAACCCTTTCTTATCATAAGTATTCTTGTGAGCTTTACCCAATTGACATGCTTCACACTTATATGTCATGTGTTGACCTGCAATATAAGGCAATCCAAGCATTGAACCATTGTTACTCATATCCTTAATACCTCTTTCATTAAAATGTCCAAGCCTTTTGTACCAAAGATCTAACTAAAAGAACTTATGTTCTCCATAAGTGAACACGCCATGACCAACATTTCCTTGAATCTTCAATGTGAAGATTCTTCCTTCTTTCTTCCTTGAAACAATTCTTTTATACCCATAGCTAGGGTCTTGAACATAAACTCCATCACTAGCGAACCTTACTTCATATCCTTTCTCTACAAATTTCCCTACACCTATCAAATTCTTTGGAATTGTAGGGACATACAAAAGCTTACTCAAAAGAGTGCTTCCATCCTTAGCCTTTACTGATCCAATGGACTTCACATTGTGCTTTGTGTTATCACCTGTTTGGACTATACGATTACTCACCTTATTCTCCAAATCAGTCATCAAAGCTATGTTGCCACTCAGGTGATTGCTGCACCTTGAGTCAATGTAGAAAACTCTTTGATCTTCACTTTGTCTTTCACAAGTTGCATTCATAACTAAGGTTGAATCCTCTTTCTTATCTAAAGCATAATTGTAGTAGGTATTATTGTAGGATTGACTTTGAAAGCCTCTTCCTGCATTTCTTGCAAAGAAACCTCTATTACCTCTACCTTTGAAATTACTTCTCTGATTTCTACCACCTGTTCCTCTTGAATTCCAGTTCTCATTATATCCTCCACCATTCTGATTATTATACCACCATTCATGAGCTAAATGATTAGTCTTACCACAAATCCAGCAAGCTTTAACACCATCTTTATTGCTTCTACCTTTTAGAATGTTGGCTTGAATCATAGTGCCTTCATCTTCATTCAATTGTTGCTTGCCTTTGTTAATCTTCTTCTTGTCCTTTGAATACATTGCTTGACATGTACTCTTATCAACATCACCTTTGATATCCTGCTCAAAGGTTAGCATATGTCCTAGCAATTGATTCAAATCAGGAGTGAAATGATCTAGTGACAATTTACTGGATAGAATGAATGGCTTCCACTTATCATCTCCTCTCAAACCTGTGAGAATTTGTCTTACCAATTTGTCCTCTTCAATGTCTTCATCAACTGCTCCTAATGCATCTGCAATATCCTTCGTCCTTGCTACATAACCGGAAATAGATTGAGAAGCCTTCTTCTTGAATGTGGTGAACTCTGCCTGTATCTAATGTGAGGTAGCAAGTAATCATTGACTCCCATGTAGATAATGCTCCTTGCTTGAGCATCCTTCTTCATCCATGTCTTCAAATCTAAGAGCTCTTCCCTAGTTGGAACACGAGGATCCCTAAATTCTGGTTTTTCTTCTTTAACTGTGATGTATCCTATCAGATCTTTGCTCATAAGATGAGCTTCAATCCTCATTGACCAAGCAGGATAGTTTTCTCTATCCTATTTCTCTATCTGAAGAGAATCTCCGATCCTTTCTTCACGTGTGCAATACATTCTTCAAGATTTGTGAATAATGAATGTACCTTTAATTCGAATATAGTTCCTTTTGATCCTCTTGATAACTTTCTAGCCTCCTTCTTTGACTTTCACTTCTAAGTTTCACCTTTTGAACCTTCAAAGGTTGATTTTTGTATATCTGTAATAGTCGATTTCCTTCTTTTCTTCAAATCTAATTATTAATGCTTTGATACCACTGATGGAGATGATTAATCTCCAAAAGAACAAGTTATCCTTGATGTTAGAGCAGCTCTATATCAATAATAACTGATAACCACAACCAAATTTGGAAATCTAATGCCAAACTATCAAGACTTGAGTCAACTATGAAGAAACTCATCACACAAAAAAGTTTGCTGCACTTAATTCACTCTTTGATTAATGAAATGCATAAATTTTTCAATGAGACATTACACAAGGTAGCTCCTAAAGTTTGTGCACCTTCTTCAAGTTAAACCACTTCAAAAAAATCAGTTGATCTTGAGATTTCCTCCAAACAATGTACCTATGTTTGAAACTATTCTTCTGTGTAGTAACTTTGACACCTACAACTTCTAATGCATAGTTCTCCCAAGCTAGATGTTGTTTATTCAAATGCTTTAAGCCACATGTAGCTTACCTTACAACTTAAAGAATGAGTTCTTATTTGCTCAAAAATTTACACCATGGAGGGAGATCTGATCAAAACATTGACCATCGAGATTGCACTTGTTCCTGTCGTAATTTCTTTACATTTACACATGTAAATGTTCCTACTTAAAATTCTCTCAACGTGATTACAATTAGACTATCAAATCTTGACCATAGATGCATTAACTATGGACTTAGACATCTACAAAAGGATTTCTGAAATGATCAAGCATAGAAAGAGCGTTGGAGAAAAGATCGCAACATAGATTTCAGAAGTTTTCTTCTATTCTCATGGAAAACATCTATCTTATGAATCTCATATATTCATCACACATTTTCTTCTTCTAATCATCTATTCTTGTTCTATATCTCTTCTCTCATATATGTCCTGACTCTATACTAGTATATATAGGCATATATGTACAAACGCATCCCCATTACAAAGGCATAAGTGAACTAATTACAATCTTAATGTACATGTATATACAAGTCTTCATCTTCTGACCATGCACTCATCTTCAAGACTCAAACTTTGATCTTTGCTTTATTCTTTGACTTCAAAACTTATCCAAATCATCAATTATTGATTGTCGTGCAGCAACATTTGTTGCTATCCCCAACCTAACCCGAATGCATACTTTGAGATTTCTTGGTGATCAAAGCCAAAGTGAAGCAACATCAGATCGGAACAAGGAAGATCGTGCTTTTGATTTTCATTTCTTTTTTATCAATAAAAGAAAGCTCTCTTCAAGGTTTTGGAGAGATGTGTGCATGGCTATGAAGGTTGGCTATTTTTCGCATGGAAAGATTTTTCCTGATGACCAAAGGATGGAGAATGGCTCTTCTTGACGATCAATGGAATGATGTAGCTTAATTTGGAGATAAGTACTTTACAAGTTGATGTTTTCATTTCAATATTTGCTTTGCTCTATGCTTTCATATAGAATGCATTGCTATTAACATTTAATTAGGGAAGGAATCTTCAATTTTGAAAGCATTTTATTCAATTTAATGAAAGCAAAATAGAAGAGGATCAAAGTATGGAAACACTTATCAAGCATAGGCATGCATCTGTGAAAGAATGTTGGTGCATTTTTCCTTTTCAAAGAGTGTTTTCATGCACAAAACACGTTTTCTTCTTGCTTGAAAAAGATAATTAATGCTCAAGTTTATGCACATGAATGGTTATATCTTTTTAAACAAAGCTAATGAGTAGAATGTTTGTGCATGGATGATTGGTAACATGCATTTTTTAGCTCAAGAATTGCTTGATTTAAGTTTGGTGCATGAAATGACAATTCCAAGACATGCATGCACTCACATGCATTTGCATGCATGAACATGCATTTGCATGCATGAACATGCATTTGCACACATGAAAATGCATTTGCATATGTATTTGCATGAAATGAAAATTCCAACACATGCATGCACTCACATGCATTTACATGCATGAACATGCATTTGCATGCATGAACATGCATTTGCATATGCATGATTGTTTGTTAAGTAGTTGAATACTTATACTTATGTTAACTCGACATAGATAGCTAGGGAAAATAGCAAACTAGGTAGTTGCAAGGCTCCTAGCTGCTGTATAACTCAAGTAGCTAGTTTGTTTTTCCCAAGCGTGATACTTAGGTATCACAAATTAGGAGTCTTGATTAGAAAAGTAGGCCCTTCAAAAGTCAAGTGCTCAATTTTCTTGCTCACGGGAATGGCAAGAAAATAGTGCTGCTTGAAAATTTCCATGATGACTCTAAGTTTAGGAGAAAACGTAAAGAATCCTAACGACAAGAATTGATGTAGTCGTTAGCTTGGATTTAAGAAATCATGCATCCAAGTAGGTTGAAAAATTTTCCTTTGGTAGTTTTATCTGATTCTATCCCAAGACATGATAAGAATCAAATAAAATAAAATGGAACTTAAATCAATTGAACTTTCAAGTTAAAAGAATAGTTGATATTTTCCAAAGTTGCAAAAATCATGGAACTTTTGAAGTTTTTTCTTTTGATTTCATCCTAGAGAGTGATGAAAATCAAAGAAGTGAATGAACTTTAACATCACTTGAACTTTAGTATTCAATAGCTAGATGCTAAGTTCCATGACTCCATCTTTAGTCAAGATGCAAAGTTTTCAAAAAGCATGAAAACTTTATAAAGCACTTTCCAAGGATGAGAAATTTATGCTTGGTTTTATTTAAGCTAATTAGGGCTTAAAGAAGAAACCCAAATCAAAGTAATCTTTGGGAATCAAGATATTTTCTAAAAAGATACATCAAAGTAATCTTTGGGAATTAAGCTACTTCCTAAAGATAAGCCAATAAAGTAAATAGTCTGGGTAGCTGTTTCATTGGTTAAAAAGGATTATCTTTTGGATAAGACCAAGAATTAAAGCTTTGATTCTTGTCCAAAAGTCAATATTTTTTTTTTAAAGATCATCCTAGTAATGCAAAAGATTCCAAGATGAATCATTGGCTTAGTATTACTTGATTCCTTGGTAGGAATCTAAAGTTCTTGAAAGAAAAAATCTCCCTAGATATGAGACTCGAATCTTTCAGGAAAGTTTAATAACAAATAGTTCCCAGTAATTCCCAAATCACCAGTATTGGTAATTAAGTCCAAATACTGATATAACCTAAGGTGTATCAAAGATTTTGAGCTTTGGAATCTGAGAGGCATCAGCGTATGCTTGGACTTAAGTTGAGGGAAAGATCTCTAACAATCCCATGGGTAAACGAAGAAGCTTTTGTTAGTTTAAGAGATCTTAATAATAAAGACTAGGTCTTTATTCTAGTCGCAAAGTCAACTAGACTTGATCAAGCTTGGCCCTGATTGTCCAAGAATGTGCGATTGAAACTACTCTAAAGTTTGCCCAAGTATTAGCAATAAAATTCCTTTTGGGAATTATTCACTCAAGTTCTATTTATCCAACAGAAAATTGTGAAAAGAGTAAGTTGTTCAAGGTCTGAACAAAGTGAAGAAATTTCAAGAATGGATTCTGCAACATGAAGATGGTACTTAAGTCTATGGAATGTAAAACATAAAGTTTTCCTATCCTTAAAGGGATTTTGGTACAAATCCAGAAAGCATGAGTGAATGCTTAGATTTAAGCAGTAGAGAGATTCCCGTTAAGTCTCGGTCAAGATATGTACCTAAAGCATCAATTGTGAAAAGAGTAAGCTGTTCCAAATTTGAACAGAGTGAGGAAATTCCAAGAATGTAGTCTGCAACCGTGAAGATGGTACTTAAGTCTATGGAAGGTAAAACATAAAATTTGCCCATCCTTAAAGGGATTTTGGTACAAATCCAAAAAGCATGAGCTGATGCTTAGGCTTAAGTAGTAGAGAGATTCTTGTAAAGTCTCAGTCGATATAGGTAGCTAAAGCATAAGTAAAGAATGGATCTAAAGAAAAGAAGTCGAAAGCTCTTATCACTACAAATTGGTCAAAGAGTAAACCAATTGAACTTGAATCTATGAAAATTCATGTACTTGAAATTCTAACTAGTTTTCATTTGAAAACCCTAGCAAAGAGGATATTCTATCAAGAGGTTTTCAAGTTTCCGAAAACAAAAGCACCAGATCATGAAACGATGGTGTATTAGAATCAAAACCTAGAATATCAACTTAGAGGTAATCCCCAAAACTTCAATTGAAGAGATAAGGTACTCTATCAAAATATGTATAGAATTTAGGGTAAGTATCAAACACACATTAATGTGAATATAAAATAGGGTAGTATGGGACACCAAATTTTAATTGATGTAGGAAAGCTGGTATGGAACATCGGACCGTGAGATGATAATTATCCTTTAGTCCTAAACTGTTTCTTGAAGTTAGGTTTGATCCTCAAGAGAATTAAAACCTCAAAGGAGGAGTTTAAATTCAACGAGGATACAAGTAGTATCTTAAGATATTTCAAGATCCTTCAAGATCAAGGAAGCAGAAGATATGAAGTAAGGACCTTCCAAGATCTTCTTTTTCAAATAAAAGGCAATAAAGAAACACTTCAAGATAAAGTGTTGATTCAAAAATATTTAATAAATTTTTGAAGTAGTAGGACTTTGATTTTGAAAAGATCCTCTCAACTAAGGTATAGATTGACTAAGTCAATCACCAAGTGTAACTTGGTAAATTCACTCTTTTGACTCAAGGAAATGCACAAGATTTGCATTCCGAGTAAGGAGTCATAAAGATTGAATATAGGCATGAAATTAGTCTCAAGTGAAGTATTATTCGAATAAAAAACTCATCAATAGAACCTCAGTGGGTCGACACATTGATGTTGGATACCCCACAAGTATATTTTGGTTGGATGATGTTTTAGATTTGCTCTGAATCTTTTTGAGAATCCAAGATATTTCTCTTAAAGATAGAAAAAATGATTCAATAACCTATTGAAACATATCTTTGAGAAGTTAAAGTCATGAGTCATCTAGACTTTGACTCATAGCAAGTTTATGTATCTTCAAATTTTGAATTGGTTGAAAAGAGTTTTAGTTCTTTCTTTCCACTTTTTGAATCTTTTGCATTTGACTCAGATATGATAAATGATTCTTTTCACAAAAGTAAAGGGTAGACCGGTTAGAATCAAGTAACTAAATTAAACATCCCAGATAGATGTTTTGTACAAGAACATTTTCAAACTTCAAAACATAATAGGTCTAAGTGGACTTATTTATTTGAGTTTGCTTCAAGTTAAAGTATAAATGATTTCCTAGAGTCCAATATACTCTAGATTAGAGAAGGTAGGAATTGCTCATGAGATTGACAATTCCCAAGAACTTTTAGCTCAAGTCTTTGAGAAAAGTATCCTTAGTTGGATGATTTTCATTTTGAATTTGAATTGATCAAGTTATAGTATGGTTGACTCAAAGTAAATGGAAAACTTTCTCTTGTAATTTTCATAGGATTTTTAAACTCATTAGGACAAAGTAGTCCTCTAGTAAAGTGAAAAAATCAAGTATCTATTGGACATGAGTAAACCATTATACAGACATCCAAGTTAGATGTTTGGGACAACCAAACTTTAAGTTCTCTAAACCAAAATCAAGTGAATCAAGAGTTCTCAAAGTCTTGCGAGGGATAAGAATCCCACCTTCGTTACTAAGTCCATGCACCATGTCGTGCCCAACGATGGACTAGAAATTTAAATCCACCCAACTCAGATGTCTATGACAGGATTGCACCTAGTAAAAAATTGTGAATTGGCCAAGAATGTTTTTAGATCCACCCCTATTATTCTTTCACTACTTTGTACTTTGACCAGTTTATCAAAGTGCAAAGCAAGATAGTATTTTGAATCCTTTGGGCAGGGATGGCACCACAGAGATGAGACATGTTCGTCCAGTTCTAGAACATGACCATGTTCTTCCAGTTTAGAACATGAGGCTCGGGGGTTTCCTATAGTAGTTATATAGCTCTATTTTTTAGGACAAAAATATTTTACAAGGAGGGAAGAACGTAATAAAGTAAATCTATGATCTAAGGGTGCGGCCGGTTCAAATAGATCTAAAATCGGACACCGTTTGATCACTCGTGTGTATGACCAAAGATCTCGAGTCTAGACTTACTAGGAGGTCATGTGCTCTTGTGAACAAGTGATCCACTTAGCTTAGTGGCTAACTCTCAAGGATGTGAAGGAGGAGGTCTTGGGTTCGATCCCCATGGAGTACATGGGTAGATTATTTTGCCCAAAAAGATCTAGAGCCTTCTAGAAGCATTCACTAGAGTTAACTCAAGTTAACTGGGACACTTGCTGCAGATGCAGTTACATGGCCGACACATTGATGATTAGTATCCACCTGCCCAAGAAGGCAGTCCCTTGGAGAGAGCTATATATTGAGGCATTTGGTTGGGAGGAGAGTCATCTCTCTAGCACGTGGTGATCGTACTCTTGCACCATCCATATCTAATTTATTCTTATCAGCTGAAATCAGTTGCTCGTCAACTGGGAGGCATATTATACTTTATGAAATAATGGAATGTTAATTGGATTTTAATGCCTTGAGGTTTTAATTTGTTTTTGTGTTTTGATTTAGCAGGTGAAGATTCATGAGGGTGTGAACACATGTGGAATTATTCAAATATTTTTGGAGATAGTTAGAAGAATATTTAGAAGATAGTATTTTTAGTTATTTTTGTAAAAATTATAGATCGCTTTAGAAAGTGACATTTTTGTAAAAATAGAAATTATGATTTTGTAAATAAAGCAAAAGCTTGCTTTCCAAACTGCTACCCTCATGTATCTTCTATTCAGAATGTATTAAGAAATACCTATAAGTACACATCCTCTGATAGACCTGTCCATCAGAGTATGTGGGGGGAGATTGTAACCAATCTGGTGTCTAGTCTCTTGTCTCTTTCTATTCTCTGAGTACTTTTGTGTGATTTTGTTTATGTCCTCTACGTACATGCGTCTACGTGATCCGACGGTCAACAAAAATAATTTTAAAACTCACTTATATGGTCAGCAAAAATAATTTTAAAACTCACTTATCTTTGTAGATGAGATCCTCCAAGCATGAGAACTAAAGAGCCATGTCCTTGGATATGGTGCCAAAGTGTTTTACGTAGACCTTCTTGCATTGCAACATGTACCAAACAATGTTAAGCAATGGACCATTTACCAAAAAATATCAATCTGAGAGATGATTCGGTGATATAATGATCTTCACTAGGCTAGGAGTCACACATACAGAAGGAGTCCAACACACACATGTGCACGCACACATATGCAAGCAAGCCTTGCTCATGGAAAAAACACAAGAGATTTGAAGAAAGTCACACTTGATTCGAAAAGAGAAAAAACAACAACACACAAATGAGATTTTGTTCACTTTTATAGTTAAGTTATAGAAAGTCGCCCTTCTCACACTCAAATGTCTACCTTAGTTAGAAAATCATTTCTAAACCCTCATTCAAAGTTTGATTAAAGTACAAAAGAATCCTATAAAATTTGGAAGGTTAGGGAACCATTTCTCGAGCTTAAGGTCTCCTCATCTCGTAGAAATATGTAGTGAACTCCAAAAACCCATTTGAAGAAGAGTTGACATAGAAATGGTCAATTTGAAGGATGGTTTTGGAACTTTTGGAGCCCCTATTAGCGGATTGCATTTCAACAACCATTTGAGTGCATCCACCATACTTTTTGCATTTTTTGAATGCATGCACTGATTGCATTTCTTCGGTGCATCAACCATTTTCTCTTTCTTTGACATTTACAAACCTTTTTGGTGAGTGTCTATCTTTAACAGAGAGATATTCAGATGTACTTGTCATATTCTGTAATTGATGTTTAAGCATTTTGATTCAGATGATTTTAATACTCGCAAGCTCTAAAAGAATTGGAAAGCCACGGACGCATGTTTGCTTTTCCTGCCTTTCCAACAGATTGAAGTAGCTCAGAGACACCTTTTCTAAAAACAAAAAAGCCTATCGCAGAAGGAGAGCCCATCTGTCGCGGAGCGGAGCAACCCTGCGTCTATCGTGAAGCGAAAACAATTCCGTCTATCGCGGTGTGCAACAAACCGCTTTCCGCGTGAAACCAGCTATCGTGCTATAAGAACCCATCTATCGCCAAGTTTCGTGCCTCCCTTCGAGGTCACAAGCGTCTATCGCGCCGCCAGGAGCTATTTCTGTTGGTTTTAGGAAAGCGTGAAACCATCTATCGCGCTGTTAGAACCTGTCTATCGCCGAGTCACAAGCCTCCCTTCGAAGCCAAAGCGTCTATCGCGCTGCTAGGAGCCGTTTCTACTGGAGTTAGCAAAGGAGTCTGTCGCGACTTGCACCTTTTATGGACTCCGGGTCTTTTGGCGCTCGACTCGTTTTCAATTACTTTTATTTCTCAAGGAAAAGTGAACTTCGCACTTTTAGAGCTTCATCAAGCTTTGAAAACTTATACCTTTGAATTCCTTTGTGGAGCTTGGTTTCCTCGTCGATGCATCCTTCCATTTTCGATCCGACAACATGAATAGCTCAAAAGTTGTCTATAATAGCCTTTTATTCAAGGATCAATAAAAAGCGCTAAAAGGAGCATCAAAGATTTTCAAAGCTCAGCTTTGTGATCATTTGTAATGGAAAAGGGCCTTCGCGAGTTGTCAGGCTATTTATCAACTGTTGAAAATTTTTCCAAAGCAAGTTATTTGTGAGCCAGGGTCTGCTTTGTCGTGTTTTTATCATGGGTTTGGCGACCCCCTCATTTGTAAGAAGCAACCTGGCCCCTCATCCGGGGGAGACCGATAACCTGGCCGCTCTATTGGAGGGGGGATCTTGTGCCGCCCTGGGGGCCTCCGAGAGTGTTGAAACCCCCTTGGTCTCCCTCACTAGATCCGCAATCCTGTCAACTCAGGAGGAGCTGAAGAAAGTTTGCCTCGTCGGTCAAATGTTTGGCCCTAGGCCCCCGCTCGAATCCGTGCAACAGTGGCTTCGCAACGAGTGGTTCCCCCGGGGCTAATTGTGTGTAAGTGTCAGTTCTTACCGGCAAGCCACATGTTGCTAGTCTTTGAAAATGAAGATATTGCATTTTGGGCACTAAGCGTCGGAACCTGGCAACTCAGCCGGGCGACCTTGTGCCTATTCAGATGGTCCCCTTACTTTACTCCTGACAAATCGAAATCGCTTCGGTACCCTCTCTGGGTAGAGCTCCCTAACCTGCCATACTTCTTGTACAACTTTGTGTGGGACATTGTTTCTCCCATTGGCAAGCCATTGGCCTCACGCGAGGACATTGGTGGTTTCATTTATGAAGGTGCAAGACACTCGTTCAATGCTCGGTGGCACCCACAAATCTGTGTCGAGGCTGATCTCAGCTTGTCGCTTCCATCGAAGATCAAAGTGGACTTGGGCGAAGGGGATGTATGGGAGCAAGACATCAATTACAAAAACCTTCCCAACGCGTGCTTTCGGTGTGGCCAACAAGGTCACAGGATTAAAGATTGCCCGTTGAAACAAAAAAGCAAGCGAAATCAAGAAGCCCCCAGAAACGCTCAAGACAACAAAGGGGCACTGACTCACGCCACGAAGGATGAGAATGTCAAGGGCCCCCTTAATCCAAAAGCTGATGTAGATGGGTTCATCGAATTCAAAAGAAGAAGGAAAAGAAGCCCTAGGGCGACCTCAAAGCGAAACAACATGTCAGTTACCCCCACCAGCAACCTATATTGCAATCTAGAAAAGGAGATCAATGACTTTGACTACCCAAGTGGGAACCAACTTGAGGAGGACACCAACGACAAAGTCCTAGAGATCCCAGACAATAAAAAAACCTCCCAGGAGGGATACACTACAAGCAAAGAAGACGGCTTTACTACTAGTAACGAAGATAACATGATGGATAGTGAAAGTTCCATCATCGGATCGACTATTCCGGAAATGGTGACGAAATCGGTGCCCAGCTCTTCCCAACAGGAGGCATCCCGCAAAGGAAAACAACCTATGGAGTTACCTTGGAAAAGCCCCCACAAGAACTTTTTGCTAATTCGGGATCCGATCCCAGCGAAAAAGAAAGATGAATCCAAGAAAAGAAAGGACAAAGCTCCCTCCCGCAAAGCGGGATCTCTTCGACAATGATCATCATCTCGTTAAACGCTAGAGGGCTAACGGACCCCTCAAGAGCGACCATCATTGGTCAATGGCTCCACGATATTAGCCTAAACCCAGATTTTATATGTATTCAAGAGATTAAAATTGATGGAGAAGACCTCCAGAAACGGCTTAGACATGTCTCTTCGACCCATGTTTGGGTTTCAACGGCGCACCAGCGGGGGTCCGGTGGAACGGTAATCGGTATTAATCAACTCTGGTTTGAAAATCTTGAGAACACCATTGAAGATGAATGCCATCGATGGATAGTTGTTTCTTTTGGTGCTCCCTTTTGTTTTACTTTAGTTTCTCTGTATGCCCCTAATGGAGAGTTAGAGAGACTGAACACTTGGGCCTCCTTGGACTCGCTCCCCCACAACGTGCTTATTTGTGGTGACTTCAACATGGTGGAGGACCCTATGGACAGATGGATGGGCAAGGGCAGGGTCATCGATAGTCGGGAGAAAGAAGCGTGGGACAAAACTAAACTACACTTGGATTTTGTCGAATTCAAAGACTCAAGTGGCTTTTCTTGGTCAAATCTCCAAGCGGGCGAGGACCTGAGCAAAGCTAGACTTGATAGATGCTACGTCTCTCAGAGTTTTACTCATTAGTGGGGCCAGCCTTCCCTCTCGCAACGCACCGACCTCACCATCTCAGATCACTACCCGATCGTTATCACTTTCCAACCTTCCACCAAGATCCGCAAAGCTCCCCGGTTCCATGCCAGCGCGCCCGCCTTCTCTCTCCCCTCCGTCCATCAAGAAATTGCTGATGTGTGGAAGGAGGCGTTTGTCTCCGGCTTGTCCCTAGCCAAATGCTAGAGAAGAGCGGTCGATAAGTCACGAGAGATCATGATTAGAGCCAAGAAGATGCTCGAGACGGTGCGGCGGGCTCGTAGAGATGCTCTATATCACAGACTCTGGAGGCTCGAGGAGGAAGTGAACAAAGGAAAATCTCAAGCCCAGAAAGGTCTTCGAAAAATCAGAGCGCTACTGAGATACGAGGAAGAAATTCAAAGGAACAATTTGCAAATTTTCTTCAAGGAGTGGTGGGCTAGCAAAGCCGACAAACCCACCAAGGAGATGTGCCGTATCCTTAAAAGGAAACATAACAGAGAATCGATCCCCTTATTGCTAGACTCAAATGGCAATGTATGCAATACGGATGAAGAAAATATTGGGATCATTGAAGGGCACTTCACGAGACTCCTAGGGACCTCGAACCCCCTCTCCCACTATAGAAGGGACTGTATGGCAGCCATATCTAGGGTTTCCCCCCACAAGATTCCACCCAACCTTCGCTCCCTGTTACATGCCCCTATCTCTGAAGCAGAAATCATTGAGGTGATTGATGCCCTCCCTTCTGGTAAAAGCCCAGGACCCGACGTGCTCACTAACGAGTTCTTTAAATCCTTCAAGTTGGTATTTGCCAACCCTCTTTGTCTGGTTTGGCAAGAGGCACTCAAGTTGGGCGCACTTCCTTCTTGCCTCAATAATGGCATTATCAAGTTAATACACGAAAAAGGGGAAAAGAACAGAATAGAGAACTGGCGCCCTATTACGATGCTCCAAACAGGATACAAGATCATCGCCAAAGTCATTGCCAACAGAATCTCTTACCACCTGAGAGCGTGGTTAAGTGAGGACCAAAAAGGTTTCATCAAAGGCAGGTCAATTTTGGAAACCATTATAGATATCTAGGAAGGTCTTGAATTCGCAAATGAGTCTAAACAAGACATGGTCTTCCTCAAGATCGACTTTGATAAAGCCTACGATAGGCTGGAATGGGACTATATCCTGCAGTCACTCCAAGATCTTGGACGTAGTCAAAATTTCACCAAGATGATCGCGACCCTTCTTGGGAACGCTTGGACCCAAATTAACGTTAACGGAAAACTTTCGAAGGTGATCAAACTTAGAAGATCTATCAGACAAGGGTGCCCATTGGCTCCCCTTCTCTTTGCAATCGCCACGGAGGGGCTTAGCAGGCTTGTGGGGCACGACGTGGAAGAAGGTAATATCAAAGGCCTCCGTTTGCCTCACGACCACAGTCAGATCACCATGAGACTTTTTGCCGATGATATGAATGCGTTTGTTCACAATGATAGTACCAGCCTGGAGACGTTCTAGAGGTGTCTTGCTACCTTTTGTGAAGCCTCTGGATCCATAATCAACCACTCTAAGACCGCCTTTAGAGCTATTGTGGGGTCTCAGCCTGGCCTTCTCATTGATCATGGCTGTCAAGTCATTCCCCAGGGCCAAATTTTTCGGCTACTGGGGATCCCCTTGGGGTTTGGCGTCTCTATGGAACAGCGGTGGAACTGGGTGCTGGCCAAACTCGAAAACAAGCTTAACTTTTGGAGAGGTATGCAAATCAATCTTGCTGGTCGTGCTATGGTTATCAACACGTTCCTCCTTTCTTCTACCATCTATTTCCTTTCTTGTTGGAGACCTAAAGAGCAAGACCTATCCAAACTGGATAGTATTTGTAGAAACTTCCTTTGGACGGGTGATCACAATAGAAGGGGGGTGCCTAAAATCAAATGGTCCATCTGCACCAGCCAAAGAGATAGTGGGGGACTTGGTATCCTGGACATTGGATGCATGGCTAACAAACTGGCAGCCAAATGGATGATTAAGGCTTGGTGCAATGGGGAGGCCTCGTGGGCCAAGTTGATCTTCAGAAACAAGAACGAGATGGCTCTCATGGGTTTTCCAAATTGGAAGAATCTCGACATCTTGACCTTGTTGTTTTGCCCGATCCTCGTCTTCCCGAAAGGCTCTAATCTCGTGTGCTCCCTATGGAAGAGTTGGAATAAAGTCAAAAGCTACACAAGAGTTAGTGAAGACTGGAAGTGGGCTGCCGATATCAGACAAAATGACTCTATCTGGTTTCCGATCCATGGCATCCGGAGGGTGGAATCTTGGAACACTCAAAATGCCAAGAAGTTATGGAACAAAGGCTTCAAAAAATGGACACATCTCTGGAAACATGACTCCAACCGCTGGATCAACTTCGAGGATATTGACCCTTGTGTCAACATTTCGTACGAAGAATGGAACACTTTGCAAAGCCTCGCCTGGGATCGGCACAAAACTCGCCTTCTCATGGGACACGACACATCTAGCTCGCTTGGTCTCAAATGGCACAATGGGAACAGCCTATCAAAAATCCCAAACATCAAAGAAACGATTGACTATCAGGTTAACCTCAACAAGAAGTGGTGCCTGTCATGGAAGCGGCTTCGGTGGGACATGAAGTTCATTCCCCATGGAGTACATGGGTAGATTATTTTGCCCAAAAAGATCTAGAGCCTTCTAGAAGCATTCACTTGAGTTAACTCAAGTTAACTGGGACACTTGCTGCACATGCAGTTACATGGCCGACACATTGATGATTAGTATCCACCTGCCCAAGAAGGCAGTCCCTTGGAGAGAGCTATATATTGAGGCATTTGGTTGGGAGGAGAGTCATCTCTCTAGCACGTGGTGGTCATACTCTTGCACCATCCATATCTAATTTATTCTTATCAGCTGAGATCAGTTGCTCGTCAACTGGGAGGCATATTATACTTTATGAAATAATGGAATGTGAATTGGATTTTAATGCCTTGAGGTTTTAATTTGTTTTTGTGTTTTGATTTAGCAGGTGAAGATTCATGAGGGTGTGAACGCATGTGGAATTATTCAAATATTTTTGGAGATAGTTAGAAGAATATTTAGAAGATAGTATTTTTAGTTATTTTTGTAAAAATTATAGATCGCTTTAGAAAGTGACATTTTTGTAAAAATAGAAAATTATGATTTTGTAAATAAAGCAAAAGCTTGCTTTCCAAACTACTACCCTCATGTATCTTCTACTCAGAATGTATTAAGGAATACCTATAAGTACACATCCTCTGATAGACCTGTCCATCAGAGTACATGGGGGGAGATTGTACCCAATCTGGTGTCTAGTCTCTTGTCTCTTTCTATTCTCTGAGTACTTTGTGTGATTTTGTTTAGGTCCTCTACGTACATGCGTGTACGTGATCCGACGGTCAACAAAAATAATTTTAAAACTCACTTATATGGTCAGCAAAAATAATTTTAAAACTCACTTATCTTTGTAGATGAGATCTTCCAAGCATGAGAACTAAAGAGACATGTCCTTGGATATGGTTCCAAAGTGTTTTACGTAGACCTTCTTGCATTGCAACATGTACCAAACAATGTTAAGCAATGGACCATTTACCAAAAAATATCAATTTGAGAGATGATTCGGTGATATAATGATCTTCACTAGGCTAGGAGTCACACATACAGAAGGAGTCCAACACACACATGTGCACGCACACATATGCAAGCAAGCCTTGCTCTGGAAAAGACACAAGAGATTTGAAGAAACTCACACTTGATTCGAAAAGAGAAAAAACAACAACACACAAATGAGATTTTGTTCACTTTTATAGTTAAGTTATAGAAAGTCGCCCTTCTCACACTCAAATGTCTACCTTAGTTAGAAAATCATTTCTAAACCCTCACTCAAAGTTTGATTAAAGTACAAAAGAATCCTATAAAATTTGGAAGGTTAGGGAACCATTTCTCGAGCTTAAGGTCTCCTCATCTCGTAGAAATATGTAGTGAACTCCAAAAACCCATTTGAACAAGAGTTGACATAGAAATGGTCAATTTGAAGGATGGTTTTGGAACTTTTGGAGCCCCTATTAGCGGATTGCATTTCTTCGGTGCATCAACCATTTTCTCTTTCTTTGACCTTTACAAACCTTTTTGGTGAGTGTCTATCTTTAACAGAGAGATATTCAGATGTACTTGTCATATTCTGTAATTGATGTTTAAGCATTTTGATTCAGATGATTTTAATACTCCCAAGCTCTAAAAGAATTGGAAAGCCACGGACGCATGTTTGCTTTTCCTGCCTTTCCAACAGATTGAAGTAGCTCAGAGACACCTTTTCTAAAAACAAAAAAGCCTATCGCAGAAGGAGAGCCCATCTGTCGCGGAGCGGAGCAACCCTGCGTCTATCGTGAAGCGAAAACAATTCCGTCTATCGCGGTGTGCAACAAACCGCTTTCCGCATGAAACCAGCTATCGTGCTGTAAGAACCCATCTATCGCCAAGTTTCGTGCCTCCCTTTGAGGTCACAAGCGTCTATCGCGCCGCCAGGAGCTATTTCTGCTGGTTTTAGGGAAGCTTGAAACCATCTATCGGGCTGTTAGAACCTGTCTATCGCCGGGTCCCGAGCCTCCCTTCGAAGCCAAAGCGTCTATCGCGCTGCCAGGAGCCGTTTCTACCGGAGTTAGCAAAGGAGTCTGTCGCGACTTGCACGTTTTATGGACTCCTGGTCTTTTGGTGCTCGACTTGTTTTCAATTACTTTTATTTCTCAAGGAAAAGTGAACTTCACACTTTTAGAGCTTCATCAAGCTTTGAAAACTTATACCTTTGAATTCCTTTGTGGAGCTTGGTTTCCTCGTCGATGCATCCTTCCATTTTCGATCCGACAACATGAATAGCTCAAAAGTTGTCTATAGCCTTTTATTCAAGGATCAACAAAAAGCGCTAAAAGGAGCATCAAAGATTTTCAAAGCTCAGCTTTGTGATCATTTGTAATGGAAAAGGGCCTTCGCGGGTTGTCAGGCTATTTATCAACTGTTGAAAAGTTTTCCAAAGCAAGTTATTTGTGAGCCAGGGTCTGCTTTGTCGGGTTTTTGTCATGGGTTTGGCGACCTTCTCATTTGTGAGAAGCAACCTGGCCCCTCATCCGGGGGAGACCGATAACCTGACCGCTCTGTTGGAGGGGGGATCTTGTGCCGCCCTGGGGGCCTCCGAGAGTGTTGAAACCCCCTTGGTCTCCCTCAATAGATCCACAATCCTGTCAACCCAGGAGGAGCTGAAGAAAGTATGCCTCGTCGGTCAAATGTTTGGCCCTAGGCCCCCGCTCGAATCTGTGCGACAGTGGCTTCGCAACGAGTGGTTCCCCCGGGGCTAATTGTGTGTAAGTGTCAGTTCTTACCGCAAGCCACATGTTGCTAGTCTTTGAAAATGAAGATATGGCGTTTTGGGCACTAAGCGTCGGAACCTGGCAACTCGGCCGGGCGACCTTGTGCCTATTCAGATGGTCCTCTGACTTTACTCCTGACAAATCGAAATCGCTTCGGTACCCTCTCTGGGTAGAGCTCCCTAACCTGCCATACTTCTTGTACAACTTTGTGTGGGACATTGTTTCTCCCATTGGCAAGCCATTGGCCTCACGCGAGGACATTGGTGGTTTCATTTATGAAGGTGCAAGACACTCGTTCAATGCTCGGTGGCACCCACAAATCTGTGTCGAGGCTGATCTCAGCTTGTCGCTTCCATCGAAGATCAAAGTGGACTTGGGCGAAGGGGATGTATGGGAGCAAGACATCAATTACAAAAACCTTCCCAACGCGTGCTTTCGGTGTGGCCAACAAGGTCACAGGATTAAAGATTGCCCGTTGAAACAAAAAAGCAAGCGAATTCAAGAAGCCCCCAGAAACGCTCAAGACAACAAAGGGGCACTGACTCACGCCACGAAGGATGAGAATGTCAAGGGCCCCCTTAATCCAGAAGCTGATGTAGATGGGTTCATCGAAGTCAGAAGAAGAAGGAAAAGAAGCCCTAGGGCGACCTCAAAGCGAAACAACATGTCAGTTACCCCCACCAGCAACCTATATTGCAATCTAGAAAAGGAGATCAATGACTTCGACTACCCAAGTGGGAACCAACTTGAGGAGGACACCAACGACAAAGTCCTAGAGATCCTAGACAATAAAGAAACCTCCCAGGAGGGATACACTACAAGCAAAGAAGACGGCTTTACTACTAGTAATGAAGATAACATGGATAGTGAAAGTTCCATCATCGGATCGAGTATTTCGGAAATGGTGATGAAATCGGTGCCCAGCTCTTCCCAACAGGAGGCATCCCGCAAAGGAAAACAACCTATGGACTTACCTTGCAAAAGCCCCCACAAGAACTTTCTGCTAATTCGGGATCCGATCCCATCGAAAAAGAAAGATGAATCCAAGAAAGGAAAGGACAAAGCTCCCTCCCGCAAAGAGGGATCTCTTCGACAATGATCATCATCTCGTTAAACGCTAGAGGGCTAACGGACCCCTCAAGAGCGACCATCATTGGTCAATGGCTCCAAGACATTAGCCTAAACCCAGATTTTATATGTATTCAAGAGATTAAAATTGATGGAGAAGACCTCCAGAAACGGCTTAGACATGTCTCTTCGACCCATGTTTGGGTTTCAACAGCGCACCAGCGGGGGTCCGGTGGAACGGTAATCGGTATTAATGCACTCTCGTTTGAAAATCTTGAGAACACCATTGAAGATGAATGCCATCGATGGATAGCTGTTTCTTTTGGTGCTCCCTTTTGTTTTACTTTAGTTTCTCTGTATGCCCCTAATGGAGAGTTAGAGAGACTGAACACTTGGGCCTCCTTGGACTCGCTCCCCCACAATGTGCTTATTTGTGGTGATTTCAACATGGTGGAGGACCCTATGGATAGATGGATGGGCAAGGGCAGGGTCATCGATAGTCGGGAGAAAGAAGCGTGGGACAAAACCAAACTACACTTGGATTTGGTCGAATTCAAAGACTCAAGTGGCTTTTCTTGGTCAAATCTCCAAGTGGGCGAGGACCTGAGCAAAGCTAGAATTGATAGATGCTATGTCTCTCAGAGTTTTACTCATCAGTGGGGCCAGCCTTCCCTCTCGCAACGCACCGACCTCACCATCTCAGATCACTACCCGATCGTTATCACTTTCCAACCTTCCACCAACATCCGCAAAGCTCCCTGGTTCCATGCGAGCGCGCCCGCCTTCTCTCTCCCCTCTGTCCATCAAGAAATTGCTGATGTGTGGAAGGAGGCGTTCGTCTCCGGCTTGTCCCCAGCCAAATGCTAGAGAAGAGCGGTCGATAAGTCACGAGAGATCATGATTAGAGCCAAGAAGATGCTCGAGACGGTGCGGCGGGCTCGTAGAGATGCTCTATATCACAGACTCTGGAGGCTCGAGGAGGAAGTGAACAAAGGAAAATCTCAAGCCCAGAAAGGTCTTCGAAAAATCAGAGCGCTGATGAGATACGAGGAAGAAATTCAAAGGAGCAATTTGCAAATTTTCTTCAAGGAGTGGTGGGCTAGCAAAGCCGACAAACCCACCAAGGAGATGTGCCGTATCCTTAAAAGGAAACATAACAGAGAATCGATCCCCTTATTGCTAGACTCAAATGGCAATGTATGCAATACGGATGAAGAAAATATTGGGATCATTGAAGGGCACTTCACGAGACTCCTGGGGACCTCGAACCCCCTCTCCCACTATAGAAGGGACTGTATGGCAGCCATATCTAGGGTTTCCCCCCACAGGATTCCACCCAACCTTCGCTCCCTGTTACATGCCCCTATCTCTGAAGCAGAAATCATTGAGGTGATTGATGCCCTCCCTTCTGGTAAAAGCCCGGGACCCGACGTGCTCACTAACGAGTTCTTTAAATCCTTCAAGTTGGTAGTTGCCAACCCTCTTCGTCTGGTTTGGCAAGAGGCACTCAAGTTTGGCGCACTTCCTTCTTGCCTCAATAATGGCATTATCAAGTTAATACACGAAAAAGGGGAAAAGAACAGAATAGAGAACTCGCGCCCTATTACGATGCTCCAAACAGGATACAAGATCATCGCCAAAGTCATTGCCAACAGAATCTCTTGCCACCTGAGAGCGTGGTTAAGTGAGGACCAAAAAGGTTTCATCAAAGGCAGCTCAATTTTGGAAACCATTATATATATCTAGGAAGGTCTTGAATTCGCAAATGAGTCTAAACAAGACATGGTCTTCCTCAAGATCGACTTTGATAAAGCCTACGATAGGCTGGAATGGGACTATATCCTGCAGTCACTCCAAGATCTTGGATGTAGTCAAAATTTCACCAAGATGATCGCGATCCTTCTTGGGAACGCTTCGACCCAAATTAACGTTAACGGCAAACTTTCGAAGGTGATCAAACTTAGAAGATCTATCAGACAAGGGTGCCCATTGGCTCCCCTTCTCTTTGCAATCGCCACGGAGGGGCTTAGCAGGCTTGTGGCGCACTAGGTGGAAGAAGGTAATATCAAAGGCCTCCGTTTGCCTCACGACCACAGTCAGATCACCATGAGACTTTTTGCCGATGATATGAATGCGTTTGTTCACAATGATAGTACCAGCCTGGAGACGTTCTGGAGGTGTCTTGCTACCTTTTGTGAAGCCTCTGGATCCATAATCAACCACTCTAAGACCGCCTTTAGAGCTATTGTGGGGTCTCAGCCCGGCCTTCTCATTGATCATGGCTGTCAAGTCATTCCGCAGGGCCAAATTTTTCGGCTACTTGGGATCCCCTTGGGGTTTGGCGTCTCTATGGAACAGCGGTGGAACTGGGTGCTGACCAAACTCGAAAACAAGCTTAACTTTTGGAGAGGTATGCAAATCAATCTTGCTGGTCGTGCTATGGTTATCAACACGTTCCTCCTTTCTTCTACCATCTATTTCCTTTCTTGTTGGAGACCTAAAGAGCAAGACCTATCCAAACTGGATAGTATTTGTAGAAAGTTCCTTTGGACGGGTGATCACAATAGAAGGGGGGTGCCTAAAATCAAATGGTCCATCTGCACCAGCCAAAGAGATAGTGGGGGACTTGGTATCCTGTACATTGGATGCATGGCTAACAAACTGGCAGCCAAATGGATGATTAAGGCTTGGTGCAATGGGGAGGCCTCGTGGGCCAAGTTGATCTTCAGAAACAAGAACGAGATGGCTCTCATGGGTTTTCCAAATTGGAAGAATCTCGACATCTTGACCTTGTTGTTTTGCCCGATCCTCGTCTTCCCGAAAGGCTCTAATCTCGTGTGCTCCCTATGGAAGAGTTGGAATAAAGTCAAAAGCTACACAAGAGTTAGTGAAGACTGGAAGTGGGCTGCCGATATCAGACAAAATGACTCTATCTGGTTTCCGATCCATGGCATCCGGAGGGTGGAATCTTGGAACACTCAAAATGCCAAGAAGTTATGGAACAAAGGCTTCAAAAAATGGAAACATCTCTGGAAACATGACTCCAACCGCTGGATCAACTTCGAGGATATTGACCCTTGTGTCAACATTTCGTACGAAGAATGGAACACTTTGCAAAGCCTCGCCTGGGATCGGCACAAAACTCGCCTTCTCATGGGACACGACACATCTAGCTCGCTTGGTCTCAAATGGCACAATGGGAATAGCCTATCAAAAATCCCAAACATCAAAGAAACGATTGACTATCAGGTTAACCTCAACAAGAAGTGGTGCCTGTCATGGAAGCGGCTTCGGTGGGACATGAAGTTCATGGCTATTTGGCACCCCCTCATATAAATCAAAAAGTCTATCCTCTTATGGCAAATTCTTCGTCATGGAATCTGGACCAACCTTAAGGCTAGCAAACTCGGTGGGATTCCTCCCTGGTGCAAGCGTTGCTACTGGTCTATCGAAGATGTTCCACACATCTTCTTTACCTGCCCCAACTCCATCAGACTCTGGCAGACGGTTGGAAAGAAAATTAGACTTCAGAAACTTCTTAGTTGGCAACAAGCCCTGCTGGGAGAAGCGATCGGCTGCTCCGCGACTCTCTGGAACGCCATCAGAGGGGAGGTCCTATGGAAAATCTGGCAGGAAAGATGCGCTCTCAACTTCGGTGACTCCCCCAAGGAGCGGTCAATTGAGAAATCTTTGTTCCTCCTTGGCAAATGGATTGTTAACTGTAAGAAATCCCCCCCCTTCAGACATCATCAAGTTCTCCTTTTCATCAATAACAAGCTTAAACCCAAGTGGGCCCCTCATGAGGGTGATGAGAGGGTGATTAACCTTCTTTGTAATGCCATCTAAGCTCTGTAAAAGCTTCCCCTGCTTTGTGGGATTTGGGGGGTCCCGTGGGCACTAGTCCCCTTCTCTTGTACTTTTCTTTCTTTATTTAATTCAAGTCCGGGAGAGTAGGCTATTGCCGAACTTCCTTTATAAAAAAAAAAACAAAAAAGCCTTTTCTATTTCCCGCAAACGCATGCTTGCTCAGAGAGACCTCCCAATTTGAATGTTGAGAAGTATCTCCACATTCCAACATGACCTTTTACGCAAAAACAAGAGTTACTCATTTTTTCTCTTTTTGGTTTTTTTTTTTGTTTTACTGCGTTCATACTTTCAAACTCCAGCCCTTCCAAGAATCAAAGCCACCGGATGCATCGGTCTAAAGCTTTCGGTGGTTTTTACATGAATGTCTATGTCTCTTTCTAGAATTGGAGTTTTGAAATGATTGGTCCATCCTTTTTTTTTATTATTTTAACTCTGCTGTTTTTCCAATACTAGAATCCAAGTTATAGCAGAGGGTCATTGGACCATTAGGAATACTCCTCTGTCTTTTTATAAGTGGTATCCTGGGTTTAACCCTAGGAATAACAAGCCTACCAAAGTGCCTGTTTGGGTGGAATTTCCCGACTTTCCGGTGGAATTTTACCCATGGCTCGAAAAATTAGGATCATTAATCGGGAAAGTGATTGGTCAGAAACCTAAGAAAGAGTTTAACCCTAAATGGGAACCCCAGATGCTTATAGAGGTTGATATTTCCAAAAATGTCAAAACGGAACTAGTTATTAAGAACTCTGAGGGCTGCAAGTTGCATACTCAATTTGTTGTTTACAGGAACCTTCCTAATGCTTGCTATAATTGTTATAAACAAGGTCATTTAATTAAAGACTGTCCCCTGCTAGGCAAAAAGCTGGAAAAAGAAGCAGGTAATGGTGAAGCGACCCCCTCTGTTTCGGCTCCCTTCAACTCGGCTCAACCTAAAGAAGACCAAGGATTCAAAAAGATTCCCCTCAAACAAAGAAAGAAAAACCCTAATGTGGTGACTAGATCGGAGCCCCTAGTCAAGGGGGTTTTCAATCCCTTTCAGATTCTTGAGGACTTCCCTTGCAGTGGCTCCCTTGCTCCGGGTGCTGTTGTTGTTGAGGAGCAAAATTTGCAGGCTAATAAGAATGTTGAAGATACCTCGCTCAGTGGCACTCAGGTAAGAAATACCAATCTGAAATCTCAGGACAATGGTGAAAGGGCCAAAATAGTAGAAAAAGAAACCGTCTGTAGACCCTCTTCAAGTTCCACTTCTGCTTCTGTGTCTTCTGAAGAAGATGGTTGTGATGATATGTTTGTGGACCAAATTAATGATTTTGATGAGGATACCATTAACCAAGATGTCTCTGGTTGTCTCATCGAACAAGACGTTAATATGTCCAATGCCAGGTCTCTTAGCCCTAAAGGAAAAGTAAAGTCCAAAACTAAGAGGAAGGAAACGGCTAGGACTTCGTTCTCTGCTGTGAAGCCGGGTAAGAACCCCAAAAAGTAAGTTTTTTCTTTTTCTTTTTGTCTCCCATGGATAGTTTTAATCTGATTTCTATTAATACAAAAGGGCTTTCTGATCCGGTCAGAAGCAAGATGATAAATAAGTGGCTCAAAGATGCTTCTCTTGTTCCTGACTTCATTTGCTTACAGGAACTTAAGATCGGAGGGCCCCCTCTCATGATGAATCTGAAAATTATTTCTAACAACTGCCTTTGGGTGCACACAGATCATAAGGGCAAAGGGGGAGCGGCCATAGGTGTTTCTAATGGTTTGTGTCATTTAATTGAGGTTGTGCAGATAAGTCCTACTAATCAATGGATTGCAGTTAAGTGCAAAATGCCTCTCAAAGTCACTATTGTGTGTGTTTATGCTGCTAATCATGCTTTACAGAGATCCAAATGCTGGGAAGAAATATCTAGGATCAATGGGGACATCTGGCTGACTGGTGATTTTAATATGGTCACTAATAGTGGTGACAGGAATGGTAATAGTGAAAATGTTATTTTTGGTTGTGAAAAGCATTGCTGGTATAATTTGATTAATAAGCATAACCTGGTGGATCTTTCTGCTAACACGGGTCACACCTGGAATAACAGGAACCAGAGCTGCTATTTGACTGCTAGGTTGGACAGGTTTTACATGCATGCTGCCAGGAGCCATGATTTATGGAATTTCTGTTGTTCTATTGATCATTCTTTGTTACTGTCTGATCACTCACCTTTGATTGTTAAATTATTCAATAACAACCCCAGCTACAGGTCTGGATGGCCTCACTTGGACTCTTCCCTATTCAAGATCCCTGTTGTGAAGGATAAAATCTCTGATATTCTTAGGTTGCATTTTGCTCTGGATTTGTCTCCTTTTGTGGCCTGGGAGAGGGCTGTTAGAGATATTCAGGATTTGATTAAGTACTATAAGAATAAAGCCAAAGATACCAGATACAAGAGGAGGATGATGTTTATTCAGGAGATGAATCTGCTTGAGAATTCTAACCTTGATTTGGTTGCCAAAAGAGCTAAGATTATGGATCTTCAGGAAAAAGTTAAGAAAGTGGACTACCTCCTTGCTAGAGGTGCCCTTGCCTCTTCTAGAGAATTTTGGGCAGGAAAAATGGACAAACCTAATAAGCATATGTTTGATTTGTTGAGAAAGAAAAAAGCCAGGGACTTTATCCCCCTGCTGAAAGATAATGCTGGTATTCTTGCTTCTAGCATGAAGGATAACCTTCAGGTTGCTCATAGGTTCTTTGCCAATGTATTCTCCCAGCCTCCTTTGAGAGGGGACTCTGTTTGGAGTGCAAGAGCTTCCATTGCCCTTTGTAGGAAAAAAATGGTTCCTCAGGGAATGGACTCCCTCCTTGACATGCCCCTCTCTGAAGGTGAGGTCAGAGAATCCATTAGCAAATTGAAGCCTGGGAAGTCTCCTGGCCATGATGGTTTGCCCTATGAGTTTTTTCAGGATTTCAAGGAAGAGTTGGTGCCCATAATTCTCAAGATTTGGCAAGAAGCCTCTAGAAGGGGATCCCTTTCTCCTTTTATCAACACTGGTGTGATCAAATTAATCCACAAAAAAGGGCCCAAAGATGATTTAAATAACTGGAGACCCATCTCCTGCCTGACTTCTCTGTATAAAATTTTTGCCTCCATCTTGGCCAGAAGGTTGAGTCCTCTTATGGATTGTATCATTCTCCCTGAGCAAAAAGGGTTCATTAAAGGCAGATTTATTCTTGACAATATTATTACTATTTGGGAAGGGCTGGAGTATTACAATGAGCTTAATGTTGATACCTATTTCTTTAAAATTGACTTTGATAAGGCTTATGATAGGATTGAGTGGGATTTCATTCTGCAGTCTTTGCATGACATTGGCTTTGGAAAAAATTTCATTAAGTATGTTAGTATTCTTTTTGGAAATTCTTTTTCTAAAGTTTCTATCAATGGTAGCCTTTCTAGCCCCTTCAAGTTGTGCAGGTCCATCAGGCAAGGCTGCCCCTTGGCTCCCCTTCTTTTTGCTATTGCTAGTGATGCTTTAGGCTGGTTGGTCAAGGACTGCATTTCCAAAGGTACCATAACAGGTTTAGTTATTCCCCAGGCCCTCTCTCCCCTGGGTCTTCAGATGTTTGCAGATGACACCAACATGTTAATGCAGGCTGAGGAAAATTCTGCAAAACAATTCCTTAATTGCCTTGAGATGTTCTGTATAGCCAGTGGTTCTGTGGTCAACCATAAAAAAACCGGTTTTTATACCACTGATAATAAGATCCCTTACTGTGTTGAGGCTGCTGGTTGTGATATTATTAAAAAAGGGACTATATTCAGGCTGCTTGGTATTCCTATGGGCTTTGGCATCTCTAATGAGCAGAGATGGAACTGGATGCTTGATAAGTTTAGAGCTAAAATCTATAAATGGGCTGACTTGCAACATAGTCTGTCCCAAAGAACTTTTGTTCTGAAGCATTATATCCTCCCCTCTCTGACTTATTTTCTTTCCTGCTGGCAGCCTAATAAAAAGCAGATGGGGCAGGCCATCTCTCTGGCTAGAAATTTTTTATGGGGTGGCTCAAGAATTCCCAAAGTTGCCTGGAATATCTGTTGTATGAAGAAGATGGATGGGGGCCTTGGCCTCATCTGTCCTTCCAGGATGGCGATTCAAATGGCAGCCAAGTGGATTGTTAGATCTATTTCCTCCAATGACTTTTGGGCTTGTTTGATTAAAAGAAATACTAACAGGTTCAGTGTTAAGAATAATAAGAGTTGGGATGATTGTTCTCTGTGGGATGTGATTACTTCTCCTGTTGAATTTGTGCCTAAGGGTAGCCAGCTTATATGTAATTTTTGGAAGGCTTGGATGGTAGTTAAATCCAATTATACCCTCCCTATTTGGTTTGCTAACAATTCTTCCTTCATTGAGCAGGACTCTATTTGGCTGGGCTGGTCTGAAAGATGCACCCATCAGACCTTCCCTATCAGATGGAATAAATGCAGGAAAAAAGGCTTTGCTCATTGGAAGGACTTGCTGACTGAAGGTGAAGTTGTAGATGATAATTTTATTATGGATTCTGATGGTTTGTCTGTGCAATGTAAACAGATTCTCCTGGGCAAGAAAGAGCAGCTGCTGGAAAAGCTGGAGGCCAACTTATGGAAGAAGGAGATTACTCTCCAAGTTATGGCTGATGATATGATAAGCTCCTACAGGACGTGTGTCAGTAGCATAAAAGAGATCTCGGGAAAGCTCAACAAGAAATGGGGTCTTCAATGGTCCCACCTGCAGTGGAAGTACAGATTTCAGTGTACTTGGGCCTTCCCTCTCTCCAACAAGCAGTCCTATCTGAACTGGCTCATTCTTCACAAAGGTGTCTGGACGGGAAGCCTTGCTAGGAAGTATAAAATTGATGCTGGACTCTGCAAACTCTGTGGTAAAGAAGAGGATTTGGAACACTTATTCATTAAGTGCAAATTTGCTTCCAGATTCTGGGAGTGCATCTGGTCCTTCTGTCGGATTCAGGGGCTCAAAATTCCTAGTTGTAAAGATATCCTAATTGGTGAATCTTGTGGCCTGGACATCCTTCTGTGGCAGATTATCAGAAACCACTTCTTTTGGTCTATTTGGAAAAATAGGAATAAAGCCATTTTTAGTTTGAGGAGCAAAGATCACTTTTTCTCCTGTCTTATGGGAATGAGAAAAATTCTCAACCTTTGCCTTACCTCTTGTCAAGTTCCTCAAACGGTCCCTATGAGCCCCTTTATGATTTTGAAGAACAACCGATGTAATGTGTGGAAAGCTAAACTCCTCCTCATGTACTCAAAACCCAGGAGGGACATGATCACTTTTCTTGGTGATTATGTTAATTACTACCTCATGTGAGGTCTCCCCCTCTCTATCGAGAGATGGAAGTTTGCTGTTGTAATCTTGTTTAGCATCAATTTTATTCTTCCTGTTTTTCTCAAAAAAAAAAAAAATACTAGAATTCAAAATATATTTGAAAATGAAAAGGCCAGAAAGTCAATCTGCACGGACCACATAATCTCTCGACATTTTCCTCATCATCGGTGAAGACTGACGTGTCCATGCAACCCGAGATACACTTTCGAAAGTCTAAACACACTCTCGCTTGGATTCATCACTTTTCGGTCTCCTTCGTATCAAGCGGAACATTCTTTCGAAACAGGATGTATTCTCTCCATCTCATAAAACAACTTCTTTACCGAAAGAGGAAACTGCAGTTTGTTGGCCGTTGGTCTGCCTACCGACAAATGTCTTCGGCTTGTTTGGATGATGCACCGAGTAACTCGTGATACTCTTATGTTGGGTAGCATAATGTTGCCCGTGTTGAACAATATTTAGAAGATAGTATTTTTAGTTATTTTTGTAAAAATTATAGATCGCTTTAGAAAGTGACATGTTTGTAATAATAGAAAATTATGATTTTGTAAATAAAGCAAAAGCTTGCTTTCCAAACTACTACCCTCATGTATCTTCTATTCAGAATGTATTAAGAAATACCTATAAGTACACATCCTCTGATAGACCTGTCCATCACAGTATGTGGGGGGAGATTGTACCCAATCTGGTGTCTAGTCTCTTGTCTCTTTCTATTCTCTGAGTACTTTTGTGTGATTTTGTTTATGTCCTCTACGTACATGCGTCTACGTGATCCGACGGTCAACAAAAATAATTTTAAAACTCACTTATATGGTCAGCAAAAATAATTTTAAAACTCACTTATCTTTGTAGATGAGATCTTCCAAGCATGACAACTAAAGAGACATGTCCTTGGATATGGTGCCAAAGTGTTTTACGTAGACCTTCTTGCATTGCAACATGTACCAAACAATGTTAAGCAATGGACCATTTACCAAAAAATATCAATCTGAGAGATGATTCGGTGATATAATGATCTTCACTAGGCTAGGAGTCACACATACAGAAGGAGTCCAACACACACATGTGCACGCACACATATGCAAGCAAGCCTTGCTCATGGAAAAGACACAAGAGATTTGAAGAAACTCACACTTGATTCGAAAAGAGAAAAAACAACAACACACAAATGAGATTTTGTTCACTTTTATAGTTAAGTTATAGAAAGTGGCCCTTCTCACACTCAAATGTCTACCTTAGTTAGAAAATCATTTCTAAACCCTCATTCAAAGTTTGATTAAAGTACAAAAGAATCCTATAAAATTTGGAAGGTTAGGGAACCATTTCTCGAGCTTAAGGTCTCCTCATCTCGTAGAAATATGTAGTGAACTCCAAAAACCCATTTGAACAAGAGTTGACATAGAAATGGTCAATTTGAAGGATGGTTTTGGAACTTTTGGAGCCCCTATTAGCGGATTGCATTTCAACAACCATTTGAGTGCATCCACCATACTTTTTGCATTTTTTGAATGCATGCACTGATTGCATTTCTTCGGTGCATCAACCATTTTCTCTTTCTTTGACCTTTACAAACCTTTTTGGTGAGTGTCTATCTTTAACAGAGAGATATTCAGATGTACTTGTCATATTCTGTAATTGATGTTTAAGCATTTTGATTCAGATGATTTTAATACTCGCAAGCTCTAAAAGAATTGGAAATCCACGGACGCATGTTTGCTTTTCCTGCCTTTCCAACGGTTTGAAGTAGCTCAGAGACACCTTTTCTAAAAACAAAAAAGCCTATCGCAGAAGGAGAGCCCATCTGTCGCGAAGCGGAGCAACCCTGCGTCTATCGTGAAGCGAAAACAATTCCGTCTATCGCGGTGTGCAACAAACCGCTTTCCGCGTGAAACCAGTTATCGTGCTGTAAGAACCCGTCTATCACCAAGTTTCGTGCCTCCCTTCGAGGTCACAAGCGTCTATCGCGTCGCCAGGAGCTATTTCTGCTGGTTTTAGGAAAGCGTGAAACCATCTATCGTGCTGTTAGAACCTGTCTATCGTCGGGTCCCGAGCCGCCCTTCGAAGCCAAAGCGTCTATCCCGCCGCGAGGAGCCGTTTCCACCGGAGTTAGCAAAGGAGTCTATCGCGACTTGCACCTTTTATGGACTCCGGGTCTTTTGGCGCTCGACTTGTTTTCAATTACTTTTATTTCTCAAGGAAAAGTGAACTTCTCACTTTTAGAGCTTCATCAAGCTTTGAAAACTTCTACCTTTGAATTCCTTTGTGGAGCTTGGTTTCCTCGTCGATGCATCCTTCCATTTTCGATCCGACAACATGAATAGCTCAAAAGTTGTCTATAGCCTTTTATTCAAGGATCAACAAAAAGCGCTAAAAGGAGCATCAAAGATTTTCAAAGCTCAGCTTTGTGATCATTTGTAATGGAAAAGGGCCTTCGCGGGTTGTCAGGCTATTTATCAACTGTTGAAAATTTTTCCAAAGCAAGTTATTTGTGAGCCAGGGACTGCTTTGTCGGGTTTTTGTCATGGGTTTGGCGACCCCCTCATTTGTGAGAAGCAACCTAGCCCCTCATCTGGGGGAGACCGATAACCTGGCCGCTCTGTTGGAGGGGGGATCTTGTGCCGCCCTGGGGGCCTCCGAGAGTGTTGAGCCCCCCTTGGTCTCCCTCAGTAGATCCGCAATCCTATCAACTCAGGAGGAGCTGAAGAAAGTTTGCCTCGTCGGTCAAATGTTTGGCCCTAGGCCCCCGCTCGAATCCGTGCGACAGTGCTTCGCAACGAGTGGTTCCCCCGGGGCTAATTGTGTGTAAGTGTCAGTTCTTATCGGCAAGCCACATGTTGCTAGTCTTTGAAAATGAAGATATGGCGTTTTGGGCACTAAGCGTCGGAACCTGGCAACTCGGCCAGGCGACCTTGTGCCTATTTAGATGGTCCCCTGACTTTACTCCTGACAAATCGAAATCGCTTCGGTACCCTCTCTGGGTAGAGCTCCCTAACCTGCCATACTTCTTGTACAACTTTGTGTGGGGCATTTTTTCTCCCATTGGCAAGCCATTGGCCTCACGCGAGGACATTGGTGGTTTCATTTATGAAGGTGCAAGACACTCGTTCAATGCTCGGTGGCACCCACAAATCTGTGTCGAGGCTGATCTCAGCTTGTCGCTTCCATCGAAGATCAAAGTGGACTTGGGCGAAGGGGATGTATGGGAGCAAGACATCAATTACAAAAACCTTCCCAACGCGTGCTTTCGGTGTGGCCAACAAGGTCACAGGATTAAAGATTGCCCGTTGAAACAAAAAAGAAGGCGAAATCAAGAAGCCCCCAGAAACGCTCAAGACAACAAAGGGGCACTGACTCACGCCACGAAGGATGAGAATGTCAAGGGCCCCCTTAATCCAGAAGCTGATGCAGATGGGTTCATCGGAGTCAGAAGAAGAAGGAAAAGAAGCCCTAGGGTGACCTCTGAGCGAAACAACATGTCAGTTACCCCCATCAGCAACCTATATTGCAATCTAGAAAAGGAGATCAATGACTTCGACTACCCAAGTGGGAACCAACTTGAGGAGGACACCAACGACAAAGTCCTAGAGATCCCAGTGGAAACCTCCCAGGAGGGATACACTACAAGCAAAGAAGACGGCTTTACTACTAGTAACGAAGATAACATGGATAGTGAAAGTTCCATCATCGGATCGACTATTCCGGAAATGGTGACGAAATCAGTGCCCAGCTCTTCCCAACAGGAGGCATCCCGCAAAGGAAAACAACCTATGGAGTTACCTTGGAAAAGCCCCCACAAGAACTTTTTGCTAATTCGGGATCCGATCCCAGCGAAAAAGAAAGATGAATCCAAGAAAAGAAAGGACAAAGCTCCCTCCCGCAAAGAGGGATCTCTTCGACAATGATCATCATCTCGTTAAACGCTAGAGGGCTAACGGACCCCTCAAGAGCGACCATCATTGGTCAATGGCTCCACGACATTAGCCTAAACCCAGATTTTATATGTATTCAAGAGATTAAAATTGATGGAGAAGACCTCCAGAAACGGCTTAGACATGTCTCTTCGACCCATGTTTGGGTTTCAACGGCGCACCAGCGGGGTCCGGTGGAACGGTAATCGGTATTAATCAACTCTGGTTTGAAAATCTTGAGAACACCATTGAAGATGAATGCCATCGATGGATAGTTGTTTCTTTTGGTGCTCCCTTTTGTTTTACTTTAGTTTCTCTGTATGCCCCTAAGGGAGAGTTAGAGAGACTGAACACTTGGGCCTCCTTGGACTCGCTCCCCCACAACGTGCTTATTTGTGGTGACTTCAACATGGTGGAGGACCCTATGGACAGATGGATGGGCAAGGGCAGGGTCATCGATAGTCGGGAGAAAGAAGCGTGGGACAAAACCAAACTACACTTGGATTTGGTCGAATTCAAAGACTCAAGTGGCTTTTCTTGGTCAAATCTCCAAGCGGGCGAGGACCTGAGCAAAGCTAGACTTGATAGATGCTACGTCTCTCAGAGTTTTACTCATCAGTGGGGCCAGCCTTCCCTCTCGCAACGCACCGACCTCACCATCTCAGATCACTACCCGATCGTTATCACTTTCCAACCTTCCACCAAGATCCGCAAAGCTCCCTGGTTCCATGCCAGCACGCCCGCCTTCTCTCTCCCCTCCGTCCATCAAGAAATTGCTGATGTGTGGAAGGAGGCGTTCGTCTCCGGCTTGTCCCCAGCCAAATGCTAGAGAAGACCGGTCGATAAGTCACGAGAGATCATGATTAGAGCCAAGAAGATGCTCGAGACGGTGCGGCGGGCTCGTAGAGATGCTCTATATCACAGACTCTGGAGGCTCGAGGAGGAAGTGAACAAAGGAAAATCTCAAGCCCAGAAAGGTCTTCGAAAAATCAGAGCGCTGCTGACATACGAGGAAGAAATTCAAAGGAACAAGTTGCAAATTTTCTTCAAGGAGTGGTGGGCTGGCAAAGCCGACAAACCCACCAAGGAGATGTGTCGTATCCTTAAAAGGAAACATAACAGAGAATCGATCCCCTTATTGCTAGACTCAAATGGCAATGTATGCAATACGGATGAAGAAAATATTGGGATCATTGAAGGGCACTTCACGAGACTCCTGGGGACCTCGAACCCCCTCTCCCACTATAGAAGGGATTGTATGGCAGCCATATCTAGGGTTTCCCCCCACAGGATTCCACCCAACCTTCGCTCCCTGTTACATGCCTCTATCTCTGAAGCAGAAATCATTGAGGTGATTGATGGCCTCCCTTCTGGTAAAAGCCCGGGACCCGACGTGCTCACTAACGAGTTCTTTAAATCCTTCAATTTGGTAGTTGCCAACCCTCTTCGTCTGGTTTGGCAAGAGGCACTCAAGTTTGGCGCACTTCCTTCTTGCCTCAATAATGGCATTATCAAGTTAATACACGAAAAAGGGGAAAAGAACAGAATAGAGAACTCGCGCCCTATTACGATGCTCCAAACAGGATACAAGATCATCGCCAAAGTCATTGCCAACAGAATCTCTTGCCACCTGAGAGCGTGGTTAAGTGAGGACTAAAAAGGTTTCATCAAAGGCAGGTCAATTTTGGAAACCATTATAGATATCTAGGAAGGTCTTGAATTCGCAAATGAGTCTAAACAAGACATGGTCTTCCTCAAGATCGACTTTGATAAAGCCTACGATAGGCTGGAATGGGACTATATCCTGCAGTCACTCCAAGATCTTGGATGTAGTCAAAATTTCACCAAGATGATCGCGACCCTTCTTGGGAACGCTTGGACCCAAATTAACGTTAACGGAAAACTTTCGAAGGTGATCAAACTTAGAAGATCTATCAGACAAGGGTGCCCATTGGCTCCCCTTCTCTTTGCAATCGCCACGGAGGGGCTTAGCAGGCTTGTGGGGCACGACGTGGAAGAAGGTAATATCAAAGGCCTCCGTTTGCCTCACGACCACAGTCAGATCACCATGAGACTTTTTGCCGATGATATGAATGCGTTTGTTCACAATGATAGTACCAGCCTGGAGACGTTCTGGAGGTGTCTTGCTACCTTTTGTGAAGCCTCTCGATCCATAATCAACCACTCTAAGACCGCCTTTAGAGCTATTGTGGGGTCTCAGCCCGGCCTTCTCATTGATCATGGCTGTCAAGTCATTCCCCAGGGCCAAATTTTTCGGCTACTTGGGATCCCCTTGGGGTTTGGCGTCTCTATGGAACAGCGGTGGAACTGGGTGCTGGCCAAACTCGAAAACAAGCTTAACTTTTGGAAAGGTATGCAAATCAATCTTGCTGGTCGTGCTATGGTTATCAACACGTTCCTCCTTTCTTCTACCATCTATTTCCTTTCTTGTTGGAGACCTAAAGAGCAAGACCTATCCAAACTGGATAGTATTTGTAGAAACTTCCTTTGGACGGGTGATCACAATAGAAGGGGGGTGCCTAAAATCAAATGGTCCATCTGCACCAGCCAAAGAGATAGTGGGGGACTTGGTATCCTGGACATTGGATGCATGGCTAACAAACTGGCAGCCAAATGGATGATTAAGGCTTGGTGCAATGGGGAGGCCTCGTGGGCCAAGTTGATCTTCAGAAACAAGAACGAGATGGCTCTCATGGGTTTTCCGAATTGGAAGAATCTTGACATCTTGACCTTGTTGTTTTGCCCGATCCTCGTCTTCCCGAAAGGCTCTAATCTCGTGTGCTCCCTATGGAAGAGTTGGAATAAAGTCAAAAGCTACACAAGAGTTAGTGAAGACTGGAAGTGGGCTGCCGATATCAGACAAAATGACTCTATCTGGTTTCCGATCCATGGCATCCGGAGGGTGGAATCTTGGAACACTCAAAATGCCAAGAAGTTATGGAACAAAGGCTTCAAAAAATGGAAACATCTCTGGAAACATGACTTCAACCGCTGGATCAACTTCGAGGATATTGACCCTTGTGTCAACATTTCGTACGAAGAATGGAACACTTTGCAAAGCCTCGCCTGGGATCGGCACAAAACTCATCTTCTCATGGGACACGACACATCTAGCTCGCTTGGTCTCAAATGGCACAATGGGAATAGCCTATCAAAAATCCCAAACATCAAAGAAACGATTGACTATCAGGTTAACCTCAACAAGAAGTGGTGCCTGTCATGGAAGCGGCTTCGGTGGGACATGAAGTTCATAGCTATTTGGCACCCCCTCATATAAATCAAAAAGTCTGTACTCTTATGGCAAATTCTTCATCATGGAATCTGGACCAACCTTAAGGCTAGCAAACTGGGTGCGATTCCTCCCTGGTGCAAACGTTGCTACCGGTCTATCGAAGATGTTCCACACATGTTCTTTACCTGCCCCAACTCCATCAGACTCTGGCAGACGGTTGGAAAGAAAATTAGACTTCAGAAACTTCTTAGTTGGCAACAAGCCCTGCTGGGAGAAGCGATCGGCTGCTCCGCGACTCTCTAGAATGCCATTAGTGGGGAGGTCCTATGGAAAATCTGGCGGGAAAGATGCGCTCTCAACTTCGGTGACTCCCCCAAGGAGCGGTCAATTGAGAAATCGTTGTTCCTCCTTGGCAAAAGGATTATTAACTGTAAGAAATCCCCCCCCTTCAGACATCATCAAGTTCTCCTTTTCATCAATAACAAGCTTAAACCCAAGTGGGCCCCTCATGAGGGTGATGAGAGGGTGATTAACCTTCTTTGTAATGCCATCTAAGCTTTGTAAAAGCTTCTCCTGCTTTGTGGGATTTGGGGGGTCCCGTGGGCACTAGTCCCCTTCTCTTGTACTTTTCTTTCTTTATTTAAATCAAGTCCGGGAGAGTAGGCTATTGCCGAACTTCCTTTATAAAAAAAAAAAAACAAAAAAGCCTTTTCTATTTCCCGCAAACGCATGCTTGCTCAGAGAGACCTCCCAGTTTGAATGTTGAGAAGTAGCTCCACTATCCAACATGACCTTTTACGCAAAAACAAGAGTTACTCATTTTTTCTCTTTTTGTTTTTTTTTTTTGTTTTACTGCCTTCATACTTTCAAACTCCAGCCCTTCCAAGAATCAAAGCCACCAGATGCATCGGTCTAAAGCTTTCGGTGGTTTTCACATGAATGTCTATGTCTCTTTCTAGGAATGGAGTTTTGAAATGATTGGTCCATCCTTTTTTTTTTATTATTTTAACTCTGCTGTTTTTCCAATACTAGAATTCAAAATATATTTGAAAATGAAAAGGCCAGAAAGTCAATCTGCACGGACCACATAATCTCTCGACATTTTCCTCATCATCGGTGAAGACTGACGTGTCCATGCAACCCGAGAAACACTTTCGAAATTCTAAACACACTCTCGCTTGGATTCATCACTTTTCGGTCTCCTTCGTATCAAGCGGAACATTCTTCCAAAACAGGATGTATTCTCTCCATCTCATAAAACAACTTCTTTACCGAAAGAGGAAACTGCAGTTTGTTGGCCATTGGTCTGCTTACCGACAAATGTCTTCGGCTTGTTTGGATGATGCACCGAGTAACTCGTGATACTCTTATGTTGGGTAGCATAATGTTGCCCGTGTGGAACAACATTGTCATGGAGGTAACTCATATCAAATTATACATAGATATTTCAAAGGTCAGCATGTGCCACTCTCTACATGAAGCTTTTAAAGATAGCTATTTTTATGCCCATCTCTATGTTTGTGGAGTTATTGAGAGTCATTAATGTGAGGATGAAAATGACAATGCTACTTTGTTATAACATAGACTACACTTTGTTAGAATTCCTATTTCATAATCAAGGGATGAGAAATAGGATACACGTGTCTTAGGTGAAGTAGGCAAACCAAAGACTTGGATAACCTTTATCCAAGCCTTCAAAATCTAACAAAATAGAAGTTCCATTCCCAACCACTTGAATATTATTATTCAAATTCTTATCATATCCTATTGATGAGGAAAAAGTAATAAAGATTTGGCCTTTATCTTAAGATCACCTTCTCACTCTGCAAAACTCATTGGCTTACCGTATGGATTTGATAGAGACCTACCCCACAAATCAAGTTTAAGAATCTACTAATGCTTTTCAAATTCTGAATCCATAGAATCTCTTCAATACTGATACACCTTTGTCTATACACCATAGTCTTTGGTTTGGGGCTTACTTAGGAACTACTTAACTTAGATTTTATATTCTCCTCCTATCTATCCTAAAGGAATTTCCTTGGTCTAAAAAATCCCGAAAGCTCAAGTGTGTACTTTGAATTCACCCTTAATTATTTTGGAATGAGTCTAGGATTAGTGGGTACTTAAAACCTTCCTGTACGTAAAATCTTTAGGGTTAAATCTTAACTTACTTGGAAAACGTCCAAGACCAAATACATTATTATCTCTCTATGAATGCACTAAGAAGATAATTATCTTCATGGCTTCTTTTATTGTTATGTTTTGATCCCAACTCCTAGAGTTATAGTTGACTTATTCCTTTGCATGTGCAGATAATACTTAAAACTCGTTTAGTATCCTTTAACTTCATGGTGCATATGTGGATGGCGAAGAAATCACTAGTTAATTGTGAATGTGCATGTGCGCATGAACCCACCCATGTCCATCCCTTCTAGTGCACTCATTCCCTTGCTCAAATACCATGCAGAGGCAGAGAATATGTGTCTCCTTCTCTCCAATTACAAATACAATGTTCTAGGTAGGGGTTTGTTACCCTCTCTTGTACAAATACACCCTTGTGGTTCCCTTGGGTGAACCAATATACACAAAATAAGATGCATTTATAGTTCATACATTTGTAGGCAATATTGTATTTTCTAGGATACAATTTAAGGAACTTACTAATCCCTCCTAGTAAGTTCCGTCATTATACAACCTAAAATATGGATAAACGCCTCCATTCTTCATATGAAAGTGTTAAAAACTCCAAATGATTGTCAACATCACAGCAACTCCATCTCCAAAATTATTAAAACTTGACATTTGAGCTCTTTTTTGACTAGGGTGCTATGAATATAAATTTCGACTAGGTCGATATGAAGGTCTTCTTCCCTAGTACTTTAAGTAATATTGCTTCAACTTCTCATATATCCACATATGCTTTTCAAGTAATTGATAATACTTTAAGTAATATTGCTTCAACTTCTCATATATCCACATATGCTTTTCAAGTAATTGATGATAGTGGAGATTCAGAATCTTGGTCAAGAGTTATGAGATCTTGATATCGAAGGAAGATGCATCAAGGAAGTTTGAAAATAGCTAGCAAAGAAACTAGAGGGGTAACTTGATGGAAAGACGACTTGATACTTAGTTATGCTCATCAATGTGACATGAAGTTGTGGTCGAACAAAAAAAAAAGAAGGGTTACCGCTTTAGGAATGTGTCCATGTTACTTTTATTGACATGTTCAAGCATAAACAACTTGAGGAGTGCTGATATATATTGTGACAATTTTGCTTGTGCTTCAGTTGGTCACATGGATGTAATTGGGACACATACACAAAAAATTTGATAAGATCTAGATCAGCCATAGGTGTAAGTCAAGCCCCAATGTATTTGACTTCTAGTTCATATTCTTTGCAAAATCTTGAATGTTTTTATTGTTGAAATACCAGCTTATTTAAAAACTCGTAAATGGAATGTTTGTATATCACTCCTTCATTCCACACCCTATCGTAATCACAAAAACTTAGTAATCACACCCAATTGAACAATTTTGGTTTTTTCGATAACCAGTCAGGAAGAAGACTCTAGCAAGCCTTCATATCCGCATATGTTCTCTTTTTTTCATATCAATCTATCCTCTCAATAGTTTACTCACTCCCTCCTTTCATGTTTGATTCACAAGGTATGTTGCGGGTTCTTTCAAAGGAAGGATGAAAGTGTGTGGTCTCTTACTAGTAGCATTGTCATCTTCATGTTTATGCTTCCTAAGAATGGGTGTTGATGATCATTGTTGAGTCTTTTCTATCGATGTTTATAGTTTCAAAGGATCTCTCACACAAAGAAAGTCTCTTAAAAGTTCAATTTTTAGTTCTTAAATTCTTACTTTCTCTCTTTTTATTTGTCACTCAAATCGAATTACATACACTCATACACTCACTTTTCTAGACATATAAAAAATAACACTTTGTTCCCTTTCTTTTCTTATGTTTACGAGCATTAATGCTTACGAGCCTTAGTTGATTTATGAGTTCTAAACTTTTGAACCTTCCTTACTCTCTGCTCAACTATCCTATTAGACTCCTAAGAAAACATTCTTTATTCCCTTTTACTTACTTTGGAATTTCAACAAGACAATGAGTTCAATTGTTTTGCTTTCAAAGAATAAATCCTTTAGAATCCAAGCTAAAAATTTCTTTGTCTTTTTTTTGTTCACCTTGGTAATGCACGGAGAATTAAAAAAAATGTACCCTTTCTTTTTTGTATCAATGCTTTGTGTTTTTGTATTAATGCTTCGTGTTTGGTGACTTTTAATCTTTCATAGTATGGAAAGATACAAAAAATTAACTACAAGTGAATCCCGAGTTGATTAGTTGATGAATTTTGGTTTGGTTTATGCTTTAAGAGAATTTCATGAATTGATTTACAATATTTTTTAACATATACAAACCAAAACAGTTTCATAGTATTATTGTAAGCATATCATAAAGTACTCAGTATGAAGTTTTCTTTTCCAAAAGCACTTGATTATCGAAAAAAGAAGAACTTACGAAAGCATGGACTGCAAGAACGATATTTCTTAAGTTCAATGCAATTCGAACATCAATACTTTTAAAGAAAGCTCAAATTCAATAGCAACATATTTTAAGAATGTCGTATCTAGTCAATTAAATGGTTTGGCAGCATCAATAATCTACATTAAATTATAGATATTACCTTAGGACTTGATGATTTTATTCGCAAGAGAACGTATACTAATTAAGGCATGCAAAGCATCAAGCTTAGGAGTGTTGTTCTAGCATTAGATAAAGAAAGAAAAAGAAAAGAGAGCATGCTTGAACAGATTTTAGCAGATATGTGCGATCAAACACAAAAAACAACAACATGCTTGAACAGATTTTACAATGCATGTGTTGTCAATTTAGCCAACATTCAAACACTAGAACATTGTAGCCATAATTCTACACATATTGAAAGTTTATTAAAGCATTTATTTAAGCATGGATTTTATTCAATCATTGCTTGATATGTACAGATTACCTAGTAACCTTTCCATGATCTATTGAATACAAAAAGTATAGTAACCTTTCCATGATCTATTGAATACAAAAAGTATTGTATCTGCATTGCTCTCAGGAAAAAGAAAAAAACCAAATGACATGAACACACTTTCCTTCTTAGAGATCCATTCAAAATTTTGAATCCACTTGCATCATCCTATCTTCACCTTTAAATTTTCCTTATGATGAGTGCAATCTTTTGATCTTTCACTCCCTACTCCCCTTGCTCACTTCCCTTTATTTGCATCCCTCTAACGAACAAATCCAATATGCCAATCGATTGCTCTCCACTTTCTTTCTGAGATATGTATATGTATATGTATATATATATATATATATATATATATATATATATATATATATATATATATATATATATATATATATATATATATATATATATATATATATATATATATATATATATATATATAATATATATATATATATATATATATATATATATGTTTATATATATATATATATGTATATGTAAATGTATATGTATATGTATATGTATATGTACATTTATATAAACATATACATATATATATATATATAAACACACACACACACACACACACACATATATATATATATATATATATATATATATATATATATATATATATATATATATATATATATATATATATATATATATATATATATATATATATATGTGTGTGTGTGTGTGTGTGTGTGTGTGTGTGTAAATGTGTCTGTGTATGTGTATGTGTATGTGCATGTATATGTATATGTATATGTATATATATATATATATATATATATATATATATATATATATATATATATATATATATATATATGTGTGTGTATATATGTATATGTATATGTGTAGCATTTCCTCAATCACAATCTATCTAGGAGAAAAACACCAAAAAACCATATCCGAAAATATCCATAATTAGACATGGTGACACGTGAGCATCAGAATCATGAATTGGAATAGAATTAGATAAGCCCTCATTTTTCTTTAAGTGTTGGAAAACAGCACTTTTCAAAGCCCTATAACTCAAAAATTGTGAGGAATTAGCTTAAGCTTGTGAGAGACATTTTTATTAAATTTTTCGATGTGCACGATAGTGTTAGAGATGTCCGAGGTCCAAATCCACCTCCAAATGCCACCTTTGAGCCCTGCAAGTTTCAAAATTCTAGAAAGAGTAAAATCAAGGCATTTTCTTACAATGAACTAAATGTAGGACCCTAAACGAGGTACTTAACACATGATTCACAAAAAATTCACACAGACACTTTTATTCTCTTATACTTTCTCTACCTTTCTCTCATACAGA
>CM035429.1:5425070-5457570 GCA_020310875.1 Ceratopteris richardii | reverse complement strand
ATGCAAATTAGAATTGAATTAATGCTAATGACAATAATGGATGATTACAATGCTATAAAGCAATGATATAATTTCTCTAAAAGACTGCTAACAATAAGTGAATCCTATACAAAAGCTTAATGACGGATAATTTATATGGATTTAAATCAAATTATCGGATCTTTGGATTGTTTGAATTCTTTTCTTCTGTCACGATGCTCTTCGATACTTTTGCTTTGAATGTCTGAAAAAAAACATTAGAAAATATTAGTAATGTTACAAGAATCATAAAATTAAAAAACGTAATTCACTTCTCATTTGCATACACATGCATTATACATATATAATTAGCACATCAATGCATACTTAATACATTTATCATACCTAATTATGCACACCTATATCATAAGTAGATATGTATATATATATCATGATTATGTACCTATGCATACAAACATGCTCATGCATTACACACTTCATTCATATTTTCTATTTACTTGGATATTCATACACATGCTTATATAATTTATATGCTTGCTTAACATAATTTAAAGCTCATGCTAACATGTCTCGCATTAACTATCATTAACATACGTTAATTTATTGTGCATAAACTTAAGCTAATACTCTCTCTATCCCATATGCTTACATATACTCACTTATATGCTCATGCTAACACAAAGTTTACACATGCAAACATGCATTAACACATCCATTTATATGTACACATATATGAAGACACATGAACGAATACATTCTATACTATATGCACTAAAGATAACTATAATACTATATAAAAAAAACTTTAAATTTAATCAATTCTTTCATAAAGAAAAGAAAAAAAAAGTTGAATTTCTCTTTTTCTCTTTTCTCTCTCTCTCTACTAAACACGTATGCCAATCAGCCGCCAGAACTTCTCAACGCTTACACATAGAACTTTCATTCTTCAAAGCCGACAGGCATTCCCTATGTCTGGTGCCCTCCCATTTTACACCCAGATTCATGCGAGTTGCAGCTCCTCACAGTTTTTGTCATGGACAAACTCATTGTCAGATCAAGGTTGCCTACATCATATGCGCAAACAGCTGGACTAACATCAGGGATACATCAACAGCCGAAGAAGAGCTTGGCTGAAACGAGCGGGTGGGCAAGGTCGACATCATTACAGGAGGCAGAAAACTTTCCCTTGAAACTAGCAGAATCACCAAGGCTCAATCCCAACTTGCATATCCCACATGCAGATACTGTCCTTTTCGTTGCTTTCAATGAAACCGCTCGCAAATCCATGGCCTATAACTCTTGTAAATATCTATAATCTGATATATATTCTTCGATCAGAAAGGGTCTAAAGTAGGTACGGTGAGCTCTCCGCAAAAGTTACCAAGAGGGTAATCATCGATTGAAACTTTCAACCAACTGAAGCAGACGAAAAGGAAAACGTACTATCTGTGAAACAACTCTCACCGCAATGGATACCAAGAGAACACAGGAGAGTAGGGAGCTTATAGGTTGCTATTTTTCTAGCGCAGAATGGAAGTCATAGCGAAAGACCTGCTAAATTGTCCGCCGATAAGCTGATTGGTCTCTTCGACCGCACAGAAATCTCTCTATAGTACTCACTAAAATACTATCGTCGGCCAGAACAGTCAAGAAAGACAAAAGTTTCTATCCCTTATACTCTACTCTCTCTACAACTCTCTCCCTCATCTCCTACCTCCTGACCTGCGTGGAATCAAAATATTCTCTCTATCAAAAAGAAGACTATGCGTCAGCTTATCAATAAGTCGTCTCTGATTATGTACGTCTGCAGATGATCCAAATAATTCTAAGCGATGAGAGATCGTGATGGATAGATGCCAGATTCATCATCGCATAGTTGGATCTTGCACAGAATAAAGCGCAACAATCATCAAAATCATTCAATTCCTCATAGAATTTTGTTCACGGAGAAGAACGCAATAGTTGTCAGATTTGGCAGAAGTACAGAAGAAGTAAGTAGTATCAACTATTCATCCAGAGAGCAATATTTTGTCAGAACTTGTCATCGTTCAAATTGTTAATGATGATGAAGTCATCGGAACAACAGAGGTTTATGGTGTAGGATGAAACATCAAAGACTGAAGGCATCGCGGTATCTACGGTACATCAGGTATATTGACTCCGCAGGTCGTCTATTACAAGCGATGGAGTTCTTCAACATAAGAGTGTGTTGTTATTCTCAGCCTAAGCATCAGAATATAGTCTCTCTCTAATCTCATGCAAACAGAGATTGACATTAAAAAACGAAAGAGAAATAAACACTTTCATGCCCGAGCAGAAGGAAAGAAGAAGCTACCTGAAAAAAAACATTAGGAAAAACTAGCAGCACATATTCATATATATACACACAGAGACCTTTGTGTATCACTCTTTTTTATTCTACTTTAATTTTTCATCCACTCTTTTACCCACACTTATCCACCATACTTTTATTAACTTTTCTCACACAACCTCTCTTTTAATCTACACTCACACACCATTCTTTCTACCATTCACTTTTTCCCACTTTAATTGCATAAATTATCTAAACCATCCTTTTAACTTACACAAATAACTACCACACTTTTATCTACTCACTTTAACAACTTTAGTTACACACTTATTTCACACCACACTTTAAACACCACTCACATAAACCACTCATTAATTACACACTTCATTTTCATTTTAAATCAATAACTTTAATTTTGATAATTAAATAATTCTTTTAATTTAAGCTTAGAATAAGAATTTAATTAAGTAGAACCTTAATATTTAAATTCACACACATGATTAAATTAATTAAATAAATCATATTTTAATTTTTAATACATAAATGTTCATTTTAAAGATTAATTTAATTAAATACCGATTATTTTAACCCTTAACATTCAATAAAACCCTTGAAAACCTACAAGAAACCCTTTGGAAACCCTTGAAACTCATTAAAATCTTTCTGATCCCTATCATTAGTCCATTGACATTGACATAAACCCTAATAGTAACCCATTAGAATCTTTTGAGACCCTTCAGATTAACCCAACTAACATAAAATCATATGAACTTATGAAATCCTAGGGTTGAATACCCATGAATCTTGCATGTATAAATATAAAATACTCGTTAAATGAGTAATTAGGATAAACCCTAATATGAACATATATCTTGCTTCATTCTTCATATCTGAAAACACTTTCAAAAATAGTTAATTCAATCCAGAACAACTAATCAACAGTGATATAAAAGGTTAGAATTCACCAATTAAGTTAATTTTATTTTATCTGGTCATCAGCTGGAAAGTTGAAAACTTTCCGACATTCGCCCCGGCCAAACCTGCACATCGTCCTCGATGGGCCAACCTGCAGATCATAGAAAGCAATATCAAATTCTTTTGAAACTTATTCATGAATCAAATGCAAATAGTCTATATAAAAAAATGCTTCTATCATTAGTACATCTTCTGATAGCAAAGAAAACTTATAAAATTATGTAAGCTTGAATTTCAACCTTTTCGATCAATGCATGAGTTGGAAACAGGTTTTAGAAGGAAACTATAGAAGTCATTCAAATAGTGTTCGTACTAACTCTTCTATTAACTCTGTTCATAAGTAAAGCATATGTTATATAAGCCTTCTATCCTCATCTCCTAACCATTTGCCATTAAGATACAAAAACTAATTCCCCTCTAGCATACATCCGCCTTATATAGCCCGCTTTTCAAATCAGAAGTGATTTCGAGACCACAACTGATTTATTGAAATCATTTGATTTTTCTTTCATCTCATTTTTCATCATAATTTTTCTTTTTGTCATTTTTCCTCTTTTCATATGCAGCAACCATTAATGTACTGCTTTCAATTTTTCTTCGCAACTTTTTTGATGAAGGGGAAAGGCTTAACCCCTAATCAGAGCAAAGGATCTAGAGGTAAGCTAAAGCAGGAACTAGGATCTCTTTTGCTAAATGGGTCAGATTTAAGGAAGCTTACCTATATAAAACAAGTTTACTCCTACTAGGAGTTGCAAGTTAAGCGTTCCTTCAACTATTCATATGACAGCCATAGGTCTCTAATCCCTATCTTCACTTCAAGCACATCCCTACTTCAATGTAAATTCTACTTTTCATAATTTTAAGAAGTTTCTTAACCTAGCTGAAGAATGTACATTTCTAATTATGATAATGCAGGGAAAAACAAAACTTAAAACATTAATCAGGGTTAGAACTGTTTCACCTGATCTATATTGATTCCATCTTTAGCATTGCCTTTCATCCAAATATCGCTTTGATTGCTTAAATTCTAAACTGCATGTACTATCTTCAATCTCCTGCGCTTCATCTTTATCATAAATCAGTCTTTAAAAACATTTTCAACTCTTGCTATCAAGCAACAACATATAAACTCACAAGAAAATTAGTTTAAATAAAATTTTTATTTTCATACATAGAAAAGAAAAAACATATTTAACAAAAAATTTAAACATTATTTTTATTAAAACATTCATTCATCATTTTCTTCATCAGATAATAATTCATAATATTCTTCATTTCTTTGTTTAAATATTTTAACTCTTTTACCTGCAATTAAATTTTTAAGCGGGGTTCCATCTAACTCTCTTAAGGCATACGTTCCATTTTCATAGATTTTGACCACCACATAAGGTCCAAACCAACGCTTTTTTAATTTTCTACGGGCATCATACTGTATATTGAATGTGCTATCATATATCAATACCCAATCATTAATTTGAATTGGCTTTGGTCTTAACCTATGTGATTTATCAAAATACTTTTTATTTTTAAGTCGAGAAGTTTTTAATTTAGCTATAGCTTCATCTAGTCTTTCATTCCCTTGCTCAAGCTGTTGAATCCTTAAAGCTAATAAGTCTTCAGTAGATAAATTATCTTTCCAAGGAAGCGTAGTCCAAGTAAGAATTTGGGTATTTACTAGAAAAATTGGCTTTTGGCAGTACATTAACTCTGCCGGCATAAATCCCGTCGTTCTAGTACAGGTCATTCTATCAGCCCACAAGGCAAATGGCAAAAATTTCGGCCAATTCTTCAGTTCTCCTTTGCAAGCTTTAGAAATCGCTTTTATGATAGGGGAATGCCCTCTTTCAATCTTTCTGTTAGCCTCAGGGTTATATGCAGTCGTAAGAGCTAAACGAATTCCATGCCTAGCAAAGAATTCCCTAGCCTCTTGCGCATCTAATTCGCCCCTATCGGCTACTATTTTTTCAATATACCCAAATCTTGAAATCACATCTTCAAGAAGAAATTTGCATACATTGAAAGTAGTTTTTGATCTTAGAGCTCGGCCTTCCACATGATTAGTAAGATCTTCTCGAGCAAGAACTATGTATCTCATTCTATCGATACCTTTGGGCATGGTTACTAAGTCTACTACCCACTTATAGTGTATGCATGGTGGATACGTAGGATGCAGTGGATCCCTATGCTTAACCGATGAATAAACTTGACATACATCGCAAGAATCCACATATTTCTTTACATTAACATAAATACCTGGCCACCAGTAACACTCTCTAATTTTTTCATAAGTGGCAACAAAACCTTTATGCCCGGCCCATAAAGTATCATGCATGCTCTTCATGACTTGCATCTGAAGATTCTTAGTACCTAGTACTCTTTGTGGCATTTTGATCTTCCCCCTTGCATGTCTCCAAAGTAATCCATTTTTTAAGAAAAAGTTAAATGCTCTTTTTCTAATATTTCTAAATCTATTTGAAGACCATGAAGGTGATCTAACTAAAGTACTAAGATACTTTCCAATCTCTAGCCACTCTCCTTCGTAATCCTCTGAATTAAATTTTTCATATACATAAACTTGGGAATCATAATTTATCGTATTAGTATCTACTTTGGCTTCATCATTCTCATCATACCTAGCTCTTGAGAGCATATCAGCAACAGAGTTAGATTTTCCTGATATATGAATTAAAACTGGATTTATAAATTTAATATAAGAAATCCAGCGAAGCATTGCAATATCCGGTGAAGAACAGTTTGTGATCATTCCAATTAGCGGTAAACAATCTGTCTCCACAATCACATTTGCTCCTATGAAATATTCTTTATCAGACTTTAGAGCTGTGACTAAACCCCAAAGTTCTCTTTTAATTTGAGGATAATTTCTTTGAGTATTATGTAAAATTTTAGCTCCAAATCTAATAGCATATCTTCTACCCTCTTCATCATCTTAACTTATGACCCAGCCAATTCCAATAGGACTAGTATCAACAGTCAAAATAATAGGTTTATTATTCGTATAATCTACTCGTTTAAGGATTGGAGCTTCTTGTAGCAACTTCTTTAATCTACGCATTGCTTGAGTATGTTTTTCTGTCCATAAAAATTTTCTTTTCTTCCTTAATAAATCATAAAGACAGTCAGCTATATGTGCAAAATGTGGTATCCATATAACATAGAAGATACAAGCTCCTAAAAATCAACGAACTTCACTCACATTTTGACATATCTCCGAAATCTTACTAATGGCATCAATTTTATGAGGGTATGGCTTTCGTCCATAATAGCCACAAAGATGACCTACAATTAGGACCTCATTAACACCAAAAGTAGATTTTTCTATTGATAATGTTAAGCCAACTTGAATAAATCGCTGAAAGATCTTTTGGCAATCAAGGATATGAGCCTTTACAAATCTACGACAACCATCTTCATCCAGAGTGCTATCTTTCTCTTCTTCCAAGCAACCCTTAATGGGAATGTCATCTATAAAGGGCATAGTAATGTGAGGAATAAAATCGTGCAAAACCAAATTCATTGCACTCATCATGTGTGCTACTGAATTGGTCGCACCTTGAGGTAATGTACACATCCTAACTAATCCCAAAGGTGTCTTCATGGTAGTAATGTCTCTACTTTCTAATGCCAATTGAAATTGATCATACCCAGAGTAGAGATCACCCATTGAATATATAGAATTGCCTGAAAATGCTTCCGCAAATTCATCCACAATTGGACCTGTACCCACATTTCTAATAGTCACTTTATTAACTGGTTGAAGATCTTGGATAAACCGAAGTTTTCCACTCTTCTTGGGCACAGTAAACCAACGGTTTGAATAGGGAGCTGAAGAGGATTCTAAAATATGCATATGAATTTTTTCTTTAAGTAATCTAATCAGATCTCGAAGATGAGCTTTAGGTACAGGAATAGGACGCAAATTCCAAGGAATATGGGGAATAGTGAAAATTATCATCGGTGCAACTATCCGAGGATCTGCACATCCTATCTCTGAAGGCTCAAGAGAAAATGCTCTTCCATGTTGCTCAATAATCTTCAAAAAATACTCTTTTTCTGCTGGAAGAAGGAAACCACTAGCATCTAATTTAATTTGATTTAAGGATTCTTTAGTAAATACATGGCCAATATTTTTCGGATTTCTAAGGATTGGCTCATGACTTACATTCTTTATAATATCATTACTAAATTTTGGTAGTGGTTGTGCTACAGGTTTAACCTTCTTACTAACAGTGTTATATTTGGTCTCTACTAAGGCATCATACTCATGATCAATTTTAGAGGCATATTCCTGAATTAATGCATACATATCAAGTGAAGTGATAAGAATATGGGAATTAGACTTACTCTGATAACAAAGTTCTAATTCTTCTAATGTTGAGAAGCAATGTGTAGTTTCAATAATATATTCAATACTTTCATCCATTAACAAATCTCCTTTGTTTTTCAAATGTTTTTCATATTTTTTTATCAGTTTTCTTGGAATTTGTTTAAAATGAAAAATATTTAACGTAGTAGATGGAAAATAAACAGTCATTTTATCTAAGTTCTGTACAAGATTTTGCGAGATTTCGAACCAAAGTCCACTGTCATCTCGCTCAACAGTGGCATTTACTCGAAATCCTGTTCAATGTGTCTTAAAGGAGTTTTTCTCAAAGATCTACGATTACGAGGATGGTTTATACAAAGCGTCATGAATTGGACAGATTTAAGGCCATCACGAGAACGAATTCTTGCAAAAGCACTTCCATCATCCAATACTTTTGTCTCCATTCTTTGTTCACAAATGAACGGCTGCCCCAAAATAATTGGGTACGAGCAGTCATCATGAACAAAGAAATTATGTTCCTCTTTAACATCTCCAATAGTAATAGTAACATTAGCACAAGCTCCTAGTAAATAGCCAGAAGCATTGTTGGCTGCCTTCATTTTCAACCCATGGTCACGATCAATAGGCCATTTTCCCTCATTATAAATCTCCCTTGAGACTACATTGATTTCTGATCCTGAATCGATTAATGCTACTTGCGGTTTATTATTATTACCTATCTTAACCATAGTTTCAGTGGTACCCCTAGCCCAATGTTTTTGAGTGTAATGGCTATTTGGGTCATCATTTCCTTTTTCCAAATGTCCAATAACAGGTCCCAAATAATTTCTACGATCAGAAGATTCTCTATACTCAGATTCATTTATTTGTACAACACTCACTTTCGGTTCATCCTAATCTTTTCTTTCCTCCATTTCAATATCTTCCGTTCTATACTCTATAGGTTCTCTTCTTCGTTTAATGATACTCATGAAATCTTCCTTTACATCTGTTCTTGAAAACGCTAACCATTCCTCTAAGGTCATGGTTACTTCTGCCTTCATGATTTTCTCATCCATAACTTTCCGAATATCTATTTGCTTCTCGATTTGCGAGATCAATCGGAAAGTCGGAGGTTTCTTTTTCGGTTTTTCTTCCTTAATACCTTCTTCTCGTATGGGTTGCGATTCATTAGGTTTATCTTGACTTCTATCTTCACTTGTAGTTTTCTTTTCTAAATTTTCTCCTACTTTCTTTCCTTTACCCTTATTTTGAGACTTCTTTTCTTGTTCCTGTTGTTTTGGTTCCTGACTAGGCTCCATCATAGGCGGTTCTTTAATTGTATCAGTAGTTTCACCCTCTTTTCTAGCCCTAGTTGTTCGTTTAGACTGTCCCTCTTCATCCCGTTTTCTTTTCTCGTCTACATTAATTTCATGGGCATAAACTGAGAACATATCGACTGGCTCATTCCAACATGTTTTTGATCTAATATCCGAGCTCCTAGCATATAAGTTCGCAACTGATAACTTGCCTCTACTGGCAGTATCATAAACCTGCTCCTAGAAATCACAATTAGAGTCTTCACTATCTAACCTACAAGCATATGTATTTTGGCTTGTAGAGGCTTCAAAGAAGGTTTTCATTCCCCCTTTGCCATAGTTTGATGCCAAAGGCCGTTTCGTTACAAAGTCACAGATCTTTCGATCTACTTCTGTGACCCAATTCCTATCCTTGGCCTCTTTGAATAAGTTGCATGTCCAGTGTGGATGCTCCAGATCATCACACCAGAGACATCTACGTGCTTGGTTAAATGGTCTTCTAGCTGGCATCTGATTCCTAGGATTTTGTTCTAATTCTTTTGGTCTCTCCTGATCTCTCAATTTAAGCTCTTGCATACTCTTTATAGTAGCTATTTCAGTCATCAAAGTCTCCACATGTTTGACAAGTGATTCTACTGATGTTTTTAACATTGTAATTTCTGAGTCATCTTTTCTAGGGTTATGAGAAGTGGGGTCATTATCTATCTTTCCTGGCACATCTCTTTCATATATTCTTGGAGTTTGCATCTGATTTCGCTCCTGTCTTTGGGCTAACCTATGGACAGCTGCTCTTACGTTATCCCAATTTCCAGTAAGCCCACTCGCAGTCGCTCCATCCTCAAGCATTGGTTCTAGCTCTCATCTAAGAGATGGATCTAGCATGTTTAGAAAATTTCTTAATTTATCTGGTTCAAGAGCTGTTCTGTCTGCTTGAGGCATTTGGTTAAATTTGATATCAAACTCAGTTAATCCCTGAGTTATGTGTTGGTCTAACTTTGTTGTTCCTACCCATCGCATGAATGTGGCTCTATTATTCTTACTGTAATCTTCATGCGAAAATTCAGTAAGAAGCCGAGTCTTGAAATCCACCCAAGTCATGTTTGGTTGGACTACTCGCAATTGGATTCTCTCTCTAGTGAACCCATGAGCAATTCGTATAAATGTATCTTTTTTATTGCCTTCAGGTAACCCATATTGTTCTGTCAATTGTTCATAATATTTAAGATAAGCTGTTACATTTATTCCAGTAAATTCACCCCTATATGTTTTAATTGCATCTATGATCTTCCAAATTCGCTGCTCTTCAAAGTGGTCAGCCATAGTGGATAAGTCTAACTTTATAGATAAATATGAAATATAAGTATATAACTCTCATAATAGTACGTCTATTTCTTGATCCTGATACGAATCCGTGGTAAAAGAAACAGAAATAGAGAAAATATTCCTACTTCTTTGCCAACAAAACTAAAGAAAAGTTTCCTACTGCTTTGCAAACAAAAATTTTCCTATTATGTTGTAAACAAAAAAAAAAATTCCTATGATTTTGCAATAAAGAAACTTTTCCTATTATGTGGTAAATAGAAATAAAGAACACTTTCCTACTATTTTGCAATAAAGAAACTTTCCTACTACTATGCAATAAAGAAAAATTTCCTACTGCTTTAGAAATAATGAAAACTTTCCTACTATTATGCAACAGAATAAGAATAAATATACCTGATCAACCAGCTTGATGAAGAGGTTCGTTGTGAATGTGCTCAGTGCAAAATCTTTTCATGCATGTGCAATCGTCACTTTCATGAAAGTTGATGGATAAAGGTGACGTGACGAGGAACAATGAGCTGTAGCTACAAAGGATGTCGATACTTCTCCTTCAATCGCCAAATTGCCTATATATGCATATGCAAAACAGAAAGTAAATATACCTTTATACCTACGGTATCATGCCGAACTTCACGTCGGGTTCACCAAATTGTCGGGAAGTTGCGGACATAAGGCTGGTGGATCAGTCAGCCACTAAATCCCTCGGCACACGCAGGGTGTATGAGACAATCGTAGGTGTTTTAGGTATATTTTTCTTTCGTCTAAGGTATCAGAAATTCTAAATTACTCTTAAATCTAGGAAATATGGAGTAGATAATTGAAACACTTTAAACGTTTAAGAACCGTAAGGCTGGACTGCTCTATATCTATCAATAGCTTCTTGAGGTATAGGTACTATCAAAGTTTCCTCAGTTAATGTTTCTTTTATAATTTCGTCTTCTTGGATTTCTAAATGATTAGGTTGTGTACGCCTAATTAAGGGTGGTGGAAATGAATCTATGTTATCTTGAGGATCATTAGATGCGATTGAAAATAAGGCTATAAATCTATTCAGACAATAATCATGAGAAATTGAAATTAACGATTTCAGATAACATTGACAAGAATGATAATGCAAATTAGAATTGAATTAATGCTAATGACAATAATGGATGATTACAATGCTATAAAGCAATGATATAATTTCTCTAAAAGACTGCTAACAATAAGTGAATCCTATACAAAAGCTTAATGACGGATAATTTATATGGATTTAAATCAAATTATCGGATCTTTGGATTGTTTGAATTCTTTTCTTCTGTCACGATGCTCTTCGATACTTTTGCTTTGAATGTCTGAAAAAAAACATTACAAAATATTAGTAATGTTACAAGAATCATAAAATTAAAAAACGTAATTCACTTCTCATTTGCATACACATGAATTATACATATATAATTAGCACATCAATGCATACTTAATACATTTATCATACCTAATTATGCACACCTATATCATAAGTAGATATGTATATATATATCATGATTATGTACCTATGCATACAAACATGCTCATGCATTACACACTTCATTCATATTTTCTAATTTACTTGGATATTCATACACATGCTAATATAATTTATATGCTTGCTTAACATAATTTAAAGCTCATGCTAACATGTCTCACATTAACTATCATTAACATACGTTAATTTATTGTGCATAAACTTAAGCTAATACTCTCTCTATCCCAGATGCTTACATATACTCACTTATATGCTCATGCTAACACAAAGTTTACACATGCAAACATGCATTAACACATCCATTTATATGTACACATATATGAAGACACATGAACGCATACATTCTATACTATATGCATTAAAGATAACTATAATACTATATAAAAAAAACTTTAAATTTAATCAATTCTTTCATAAAGAAAAGAAAAAAAAAGTTGAATTTCTCTTTTTCTCTTTTCTCTCTCTCTCTACTAAACACGTATGCCAATCAGCCGCCAGAACTTCTCAACGCTTACACATAGAACTTTCATTCTTCAAAGCCGACAGGCATTCCCTATGTCTGGTGCCCTCCCATTTTACACCCAGATTCATGCGAGTCGCAACTCCTCACAGTTTCTGTCATGGACAAACTCATTGTCAGATCAAGGTTGCCTACATCATATGCGCAAACAGCTGGACTAACATCAGGGATACATCAACAGCCGAAGAAGAGCTTGGCTGAAACGAGCGGGTGGGCAAGGTCGACATCATTACAGGAGGCAGAAAACTTTCCCTTGAAACTAGCAGAATCACCAAGGCTCAATCCCAACTTGCATATCCCACATGCAGATATTGTCCTTTTCGTTGCTTTCAATGAAACCGCTCGCAAATCCATGGCCTATAACTCTTGTAAATATCTATAATCTGATATATATTCTTCGATCAGAAAGGGTCTAAAGTAGGTATGGTGAGCTCTCCGCAAAAGTTACCAAGAGGGTAATCATCGATTGAAACTTTCAGCCAACTGAAGCAGACGAAAAGGAAAACGTACTATCTATGAAACAACTCTCACCGCAATGGATACCAAGAGAACACAGGAGAGTAGGGAGCTTATAGGTTGCTATTTTGCTAGCTCAGAATGGAAGTTATAGCGAAAGACCTGCTAAATTGTCCGCCGATAAGCTGATCGGTCTCTTCGACCGCACAGAAATCTCTCTATAGTACTTACTAAAATACTATCGTCGGCCAGAACAGTCAAGAAAGACAAAAGTTTCTATCCCTTATACTCTACTCTCTCTACAACTCTCTCCCTCATCTCCTACCTCCTGACCTGCGTGGAATCAAAATATTCTCTCTATCAAAAAGAAGACTATGCGTCAGCTTATCAATAAGTCGTCTCTGATTATGTACGTCTGCAGATGATCCAAATGATTCTAAGCGATGAGAGATCGTGATGGATGGATGCCAGATTCATCATCGCATAGTTGGATCTTGCACAGAATAAAGCGCAACAATCATCAAAATCATTCAATTCCTCATAGAATTTTGTTCACGGAGAAGAACGCAATAGTTGTCAGATTTGGCAGAAGTACAGAAGAAGTAAGTAGTATCAACTATTCATCCAGAGAGCAATATTTTGTCAGAACTTGTCATCGTTCAAATTGTTAATGATGATGAAGTCATCGGAACAACAGAGGTTTATGGTGTAGGATGAAACATCAAAGACTGAAGGCATCGCGGTATCTACGGTACATCAGGTATATTGACTCCGCAGGTCGTCTATTACAAGCGATGGAGTTCTTCAACATAAGAGTGTGTTGTTATTCTCAGCCTAAGCATCAAAATATAGTCTCTCTCTAATCTCATGCAAACAGAGATTGACATTAAAAAACGAAAGAGAAATAAGCACTTTCATGCCCGAGCAGAAGGAAAGAAGAAGCTACCTGAAAAAAAACATTAGGAAAAACTAGCAGCACATATTCATATATATACACACAGAGACCTTTGTGTATCACTCTTTTTTATTCTACTTTAATTTTTCATCCACTCTTTTACCCACACTTATCCACCATACTTTTATTAACTTTTCTCACACAACCTCTCTTTTAATCTACACTTACACACCATTCTTTCTACCATTCACTTTTTCCCACTTTAATTGCATAAATTATCTAAACCATCCTTTTAACTTACACAAATAACTACCACACTTTTATCTACTCACTTTAACCACTTTAGTTAGATACTTATTTCACACCACACGTTAAACACCACTCACATAAACCACTCATTAATTACACACTTCATTTTCATTTTAAATCAATAACTTTAATTTTGATAATTAAATAATTCTTTTAATTTAAGCTTAGAATAAGAATTTAATTAAGTAGAACCTTAATATTTAAATTCACACACATGATTAAATTAATTAAATAAATCATATTTTAATTTTTAATACATAAATGTTCATTTTAAAGATTAATTTAATTAAATACCGATTATTTTAACCCTTAACACTCAATAAAACCCTTGAAAACCTACAAGAAACCCTTTGGAAACCTTGAAACTCATTAAAATCTTTCTGATCCCTATCATTAGTCCATTGACATTGACATAAACCCTAATAGTAACCCATTAGAATCTTTTGAGACCCTTCAGATTAACCCAACTAACATAGAATCATATGAACTTATGAAATCCTAGGGTTGAATACCCATGAATCTTGCATGTATAAATATAAAATACTCGTTAAATGAGTAATTAGGATAAACCCTAATATGAACATATATCTTGCTTCATTCTTCATATCTGAAAACACTTTCAAAAATAGTTAATTCAATCCAGAACAACTAATCAACAGTGATATAAAAGGTTAGAATTCACCAATTAAGTTAATTTTATTTTATCTGGTCATCAACTGGAAAGTTGAAAACTTTCCGACATTCGCCCCGGCCAAACCTGCACATCGTCCTCGATGGGCCAACCTGCAGATCATAGAAAGCAATATCAAATTCTTTTGAAACTTATTCATGAATCAAATGCAAATAGTCTATATAAAAAAATGCTTCTATCATTAGTACATCTTCTGATAGCAAAGAAAACTTATAAAATTATGTAAGCTTGAATTTCAACCTTTTCGATCAATGCATGAGTTGGAAACAGGTTTTAGAAGGAAACTATAGAAGTCATTCAAATAGTGTTCGTACTAACTCTTCTATTAACTCTGTTCATAAGTAAAGCATATGTTATATAAGCCTTCTATCCTCATCTCCTAACCATTTGCCATTAAGATACAAAAACTAATTCCCCTCTAGCATACATCCGCCTTATATAGCCCGCTTTTCAAATCAGAAGTGATTTCGAGACCACAACTGATTTATTGAAATCATTTGATTTTTCTTTCATCTCATTTTTCATCATAAATTTTCTTTTTGTCATTTTTCCTCTTTTCATATGCAGCAACCATTAATGTACTGCTTTCAATTTTTCTTCGCAACTTTTTTGATGAAGGGGAAAGGCTTAACCCCTAATCAGAGCAAAGGATCTAGAGGTAAGCTAAAGCAGGAACTAGGATCTCTTTTGCTAAATGGGTCAGATTTAAGGAAGCTTACCTATATAAAACAAGTTTACTCCTACTAGGAGTTGCAAGTTAAGCGTTCCTTCAACTATTCATATGACAGCCATAGGTCTCTAATCCCTATCTTCACTTCAAGCACATCCCTACTTCAGTGTAAATTCTACTTTTCATAATTTTAAGAAGTTTCTTAACCTAGCTGAAGAATGTACATTTCTAATTATGATAATGCAGGGAAAAACAAAACTTAAAACATTAATCAGGGTTAGAACTGTTTCACTTGATCTATATTGATTCCATCTTTAGCATTGCCTTTCATCCAAATATCGCTTTGATTGCTTAAATTTTAAACTGCATGTACTATCTTCAATCTCCTGCGCTTCATCTTTATCATAAATCAGTCTTTAAAAACATTTTCAACTCCTGCTATCAAGCAACAACATATAAACTCACAAGAAAATTAGTTTAAATAAAATTTTTATTTTCATACATAGAAAAGAAAAAACATATTTAACAAAAAATTTAAACATTATTTTTATTAAAACATTCATTCATCATTTTCTTATCAGATAATAATTCATAATATTCTTCATTTGTTTGTTTAAATATTTTAGCTCTTTTACCTGCAATTAAATTTTTAAGCGGAGTTCCATCTAACTCTCTTAAGGCATACGTTCCATTTTCATAGATTTTGACCACCACATAAGGTCCAAACCAACGCTTTTTTAATTTTCTACGGGCATCATACTGTATATCGAATGTGTTATCATATATCAATACCCAATCATTAATTTGAATTGGCTTTGGTCTTAACCTATGTGATTTATCAAAATACTTTTTATTTTTAAGTTGAGAAGTTTTTAATTTAGCTATAGCTTCATCTAGTCTTTCATTCCCTTGCTCAAGCTGCTGAATCCTTAAAGCTAATAAGTCTTCAGTAGATAAATTATCTTTCCAAGGAAGCGTAGTCCAAGTAAGAATTTGGGTATTTACTAGAAAAATTGGCTTTTGGCAGTACATTAACTCTGCCGGCATAAATCCCGTCGTTCTAGTACAGGTCATTCTATCAGCCCACAAGGCGAATGGCAAAAATTTCGGCCAATTCTTCAGTTCTCCTTTGCAAGCTTTAGAAATCGCTTTTATGATAGGGGAATGCCCTCTTTCAATCTTTCTGTTAGCCTCAGGGTTATATGCAGTCGTAAGAGCTAAACGAATTCCATGCCTAGAAAAGAATTCCCTAGCCTCTTGCGCATCTAATTCGCCCCTATCGGCTACCCAAATATACCCAAATCTTGAAATCACATCTTCAAGAAGAAATTTGCATACATTGAAAGTAGTTTTTGATCTTAGAGCTCGGCTTTCCACATGATTAGTAAGATCTTCTCGAGCAAGAACTATGTATCTCATTCTATCGATACCTTTGGGCATGGTTACTAAGTCTACTACCCACTTATAGTGTATGCATGGTGGATACGTAGGATGCAGTGGATCCCTATGCTTTACCGATGAATAAACTTGACATACATCGCAAGAATCCACATATTTCTTTACATTAACATAAATACCTGGCCACCAGTAACACTCTCTAATTTTTTCATAAGTGGCAACAAAACCTTTATGCCCGGCCCATAAAGTATCATGCATGCTCTTCATGACTTGCATCTGAAGATTCTTAGTACCTAGTACTCTTTGTGGCATTTTGATCTTCCCCCTTGCATGTCTCCAAAGTAATCCATTTTTTAAGAAAAAGTTAAATGCTCTTTTTCTAATATTTCTAAATCTATTTGAAGACCATGAAGGTGATCTAACTAAAGTACTAAGATACTTTCCAATCTCTAGCCACTCTCCTTCGTAATCCTCTGAATTAAATTTTTCATATACATAGACTTGGGAATCATAATTTATCGTATTAGTATCTACTTTGGCTTCATCATTCTCATCATACCTAGCTCTTGAGAGCATATCAGCAACAGAGTTAGATTTTCCTGATATATGAATTAAAACTGGATTTATAAATTTAATATAAGAAATCCAGCGAAGCATTGCAATATCCGGTGAAGAACAGTTTGTGATCATTCCAATTAGCGGTAAACAATCTGTCTCCACAATCACATTTGCTCCTATGAAATATTCTTTATCAGACTTTAGAGCTGGGACTAAACCCCAAAGTTCTCTTTTAATTTGAGGATAATTTCTTTGAGTATTATGTAAAATTTTAGCTCCAAATCTAATAGCATATCTTCTACCCTCTTCATCATCTTGACTTATGACCCAGCCAATTCCAATAGGACTAGTATCAACAGTCAAAATAATAGGCTTATTATTCGTATAATCTACTCGTTTAAGAATTGGAGCTTCTTGTAGCAACTTCTTTAATCTACGCATTGCTTGAGTATGTTTTTCTGTCCATAAAAATTTTCTTTTCTTCCTTAATAAATCATAAAGACAGTCAGCTATATGTGCAAAATGTGGTATCCATATAACATAGAAGATACAAGCTCCTAAAAATCGACGAACTTCACTCACATTTTGACGTATCTCCGAAATCTTACTAATGGCATCAATTTTATGAGGGTATGGCTTTCGTCCATAATAGCCACAAAGATGACCTACAATTAGGACCTCATTAACACCAAAAGTAGATTTTTCTATTGATAATGTTAAGCCAACTTGAATAAATCGCTGAAAAATCTTTTGGCAATCAAGGATATGAGCCTTTACAAATCTACGACAACCATCTTCATCCAGAGTGCTATCTTTCTCTTCTTCCATGCAACCCTTAATGGGAATGTCATCTATAAAGGGCATAGTAATGTGAGGAATAAAATCGTGCAAAACCAAATTTATTGCACTCATCATGTGTGCTACTGAATTGGTCGCACCTTGAGGTAATGTACACATCCTAACTAATCCCAAAGGTGTTTTCATGGTAGTAATGTCTCTACTTTCTAATGCCAATTGAAATTGATCATACCCAGAGTAGAGATCACCCATTGAATATATAGAATTGCCTGAAAATGCTTCCGCAAATTCATCCACAATTGGACCTGTACCCACATTTCTAATAGTCACTTTATTAACTGGTTGAAGATCTTGGATAAACCGAAGTTTTCCACTCTTCTTGGGCACAGTAAACCAACGGTTTGAATAGGGAGCTGAAGAGGATTCTAAAATATGCATATGAATTTTTTCTTTAAGTAATCTAATCAGCTCTCGAAGATGAGCTTTAGGTACAGGAATAAGACTCAAATTCCAAGGAATATGGGGAATAGTGAAAATTATCATCGGTGCAACTATCCGAGGATCTGCACATCCTATCTCTGAAGGCTCAAGAGAAAATGCTCTTCCATGTTGCTCAATAATCTTCAAAAAATACTCTTTTTCTGCTGGAAGAAGGAAACCACTAGCATCTAATTTAATTTGGTTTAAGGATTCTTTAGTAAATACATGGCCAATATTTTTCGGATTTCTAAGGATTGGCTCATGACTTACATTCTTTATAATATCATTACTAAATTTTGGTAGTGGTTGTGCTACGGGTTTAACCTTCTTACTAACAGTGTTATATTTGGTCTCTACTAAGGCATCATACTCATGATCAATTTTAGAGGCATATTCCTGAATTAATGCATACATATCAAGTGAAGTGATAAGAATATGGGAATTAGACTTACTCTGATAACAAAGTTCTAATTCTTCTAATGTTGAGAAGCAATGTGTAGTTTCAATAATATATTCAATACTTTCATCCATTAACAAATCTCCTTTGTTTTTCAAATGTTTTTCATATTTTTTTATAAGTTTTCTTGGAATTTGTTTAAAATGAAAAATATTTAACGTAGCAGATGGAAAATAAACAGTCATTTTATCTAAGTTCTGTACAAGATTTTGCGAGATTTCGAACCAAAGTCCACTGTCATCTCGCTCAACAGTGGCATTTACTCGAAATCTTGTTCAATGTGTCTTAAAGGAGTTTTTCTCAAAGATCTACGATTACGAGGATGGTTTATACAAAGCGTCATGAATTGGACAGATTTAAGGCCATCACGAGAACGAATTCTTGCAAAAGCACTTTCATCATCCAATACTTTTGTCTCCATTCTTTGTTCACAAATGAACGGCTGCCCCAAAATAATTGGGTACGAGCAGTCATCATGAACAAAGAAATTATGTTCCTCTTTAACATCTCCAATAGTAATAGGAACATTAGCACAAGCTCCTAGTAAATAGCCAGAAGCATTGTTGGCTGCCTTCATTTTCAACCCATGGTCACGATCAATAGGCCATTTTCCCTCATTATAAATCTCCCTTGAGACTACATTGATTTCTGATCCTGAATCGATTAATGCTACTTGCGGTTTATTATTATTACCTATCTTAACCATAGTTTCAGTGGTACCCCTAGCCCAATGTTTTTGAGTGTAATGGCTATTTGGGTCATCATTTCCTTTTTCCAAATGTCCAATAACAGGTCCCAAATAATTTCTACGATCAGAAGATTCTCTATACTCAGATTCATTTATTTGTACAACACTCACTTTCGGTTCATCCTAATCTTTTCTTTCCTCCATTTCAATATCTTCCGTTCTATACTCTATAGGTTCTCTTCTTCGTTTAATGATACTCATGAAATCTTCCTTTACATCTGTCCTTGAAAACGCTAACCATTCCTCTAAGGTCATGGTTACTTCTGCCTTCATGATTTTCTCATCCATAACTTTCCGAATATCTATTTGCTTCTCAATTTGCGAGATCAATCGGAAAGTCGGAGGTTTCTTTTTCGGTTTTTCTTCCTTAATACCTTCTTCTCGTATGGGTTGCGATTCATTAGGTTTATCTTGACTTCTATCTTCACTTGTAGTTTTCTTTTCTAAATTTTCTCCTACTTTCTTTCCTTTACCCTTATTTTGAGACTTCTTTTCTTGTTCCTGTTGTTTTGGTTCCTGACTAGGCTCCATCATAGGCGGTTCTTTGATTGTATCAGTAGTTTCACCCTCTTTTCTAGCCCTAGTTGTTCGTTTAGACTGTCCCTCTTCATCCCGTTTTCTTTTCTCGTCTACATTAATTTCATGGGCATAAACTGAGAACATATCGACTGGCTCATTCCAACATGTTTTTGATCTAATATCCGAGCTCCTAGCATATAAGTTCGCAACTGATAACTTGCCTCTACTGGCAGTATCATAAACCTACTCCTAGAAATCACAATTAGAGTCTTCACTATCCAACCTACAAGCATATGTATTTTGGCTTGTAGAGGCTTCAAAGAAGGTTTTCATTCCCCCTTTGCCATAGTTTGATGCCAAAGGCCGTTTCGTTACAAAGTCACAGATCTTTCGATCTACTTCTGTGACCCAATTCCTATCCTTGGCCTCTTTGAATAAGTTGCATGTCCAGTGTGGATGCTCCAGATCATCACACCAGAGACATCTACGTGCTTGGTTAAATGGTCTTCTAGCTGGCATCTGATTCCTAGGATTTTGTTCTAATTCTTTTGGTCTCTCCTGATCTCTCAATTTAAGCTCTTGCATACTCTTTATAGTAGCTATTTCAGTCATCAAAGTCTCCACATGTTTGACAAGTGATTCTACTGATGTTTTTAACATTGTAATTTCTGAGTCATCTTTTCTAGGGTTATGAGAAGTGGGGTCATTATCTATCTTTCCTGGCACATCTCTTTCATATATTCTTGGAGTTTGCATCTGATTTCGCTCCTGTCTTTGGGCTAACCTATGGACAGCTGCTCTTACGTTATCCCAATTTCCAGTAAGCCCACTCGCAGTCGCTCCATCCTCAAGCATTGGTTCTAGCTCTCGTCTAAGAGATGGATCTAGCATGTTTAGAAAATTTCTTAATTTATCTGGTTCAAGAGCTGTTCTGTCTGCTTGAGGCATTTGGTTAAATTTGATATCAAACTCAGTTAATCCCTGAGTTATGTGTTGGTCTAACTTTGTTGTTCCTACCCATCGCATGAATGTGGCTCTATTATTCTTACTGTAATCTTCATGCGAAAATTCAGTAAGAAGCCGAGTCTTGAAATCCACCCAAGTCATGTTTGGTTGGACTACTCGCAATTGGATTCTCTCTCTAGTGAACCCATGAGCAATTCGTATAAATGTATCTTTTTTATTGTCTTCAAGTAACCCATATTGTTCTGTCAATTGTTCATAATATTTAAGATAAGCTGTTACATTTATTCCAGTAAATTCACCCCTATCTGTTTTAATTGCATCTATGATCTTCCAAATTCGCTGCTCTTCAAAGTGGTCAGCCATAGTGGATAAGTCTAACTTTATAGATAAATATGAAATATAAGTATATAACTCTCGTAATAGTACGTCTATTTGTTGATCCTGATACGACTCCGTGGTAAAAGAAACAGAAATAGAGAAAATATTCCTACTTCTTTGCCAACAAAACTAAAGAAAAGTTTCCTACTGCTTTGCAAACAAAAATTTTCCTATTATGTTGTAAACAAAAAAAAAAAATTCCTATGATTTTGCAATAAAGAAACTTTTCCTATTATGTGGTAAATAGAAATAAAGAACACTTTCCTACTATTTTGCAATAAAGAAACTTTCCTACTACTATGCAATAAAGAAAAATTTCCTACTGCTTTAGAAATAATGAAAACTTTCCTACTATTATGCAACAGAATAAGAATAAATATACCTGATCAACCAGCTTGATGAAGAGGTTCGTTGTGAATGTGCTCAGTGCAAAATCTTTTCATGCATGTGCAATCGTCATTCAATCGCCAAATTGCCTATATATGCATATGCAAAACAGAAAGTAAATATACCTTTATACCTACGGTATCATGCCGAACTTCACGTCGGGTTCACCAAATTGTCGGGAAGTTGCGGACATAAGGCTGGTGGATCAGTCAGCCACTAAATCCCTCGGCACACGCAAGGTGTATGAGACAATCGTAGGTGTTTTAGGTATATTTTTCTTTCGTCTAAGGTATCAGAAATTCTAAATTACTCTTAAATCTAGGAAATATGGAGTAGATAATTGAAACACTTTAAACGTTTAAGAACCGTAAGGCTGGACTGCTCTATATCTATCAATAGCTTCTTGAGGTATAGGTACTATCAAAGTTTCCTTAGTTAATGTTTCTTTTATAATTTTGTCTTCTTGGATTTCTAAATGATTAGGTTGTGTACGCCTAATTAAGGGTGGTGGAAATGAATCTATGTTATCTTGAGGATCATTAGATGCGATTGAAAATAAGGCTATAAATCTATTCAGACAATAATCATGAGAAATTGAAATTAACGATTTCAGATAACATTGAGAAGAATGATAATGCAAATTAGAATTGAATTAATGCTAATGACAATAATGGATGATTACAATGCTATAAAGCAATGATATAATTTCTCTAAAAGACTGCTAACAATAAGTGAATCCTATACAAAAGCTTAATGACGGATAATTTATATGGATTTAAATCAAATTATCGGATCTTTGGATTGTTTGAATTCTTTTCTTCTGTCACGATGCTCTTCGATACTTTTGCTTTGAATGTCTGAAAAAAAACATTAGAAAATATTAGTAATGTTACAAGAATCATAAAATTAAAAAACGTAATTCACTTCTCATTTGCATACACATGCATTATACATATATAATTAGCACATCAATGCATACTTAATACATTTATCATACCTAATTATGCACACCTATATCATAAGTAGATATGTATATATATATCATGATTATGTACCTATGCATACAAACATGCTCATGCATTACACACTTCATTCATATTTTCTAATTTACTTGGATATTCATACACATGCTTATATAATTTATATGCTTGCTTAACATAATTTAAAGCTCATGCTAACATGTCTCGCATTAACTATGATTAACATACGTTAATTTATTGTGCATAAACTTAAGCTAATACTCTCTCTATCCCATATGCTTACATATACTCACTTATATGCTCATGCTAACACAAAGTTTACACATGCAAACATGCATTAACACATCCATTTATATGTACACATATATGAAGACACATGAACGCATACATTCTATACTATATGCATTAAAGATAACTATAATACTATATAAAAAAAACTTTAAATTTAATCAATTCTTTCATAAAGAAAAGAAAAAAAAAGTTGAATTTCTCTTTTTCTCTTTTCTCTCTCTCTCTACTAAACACGTATGCCAATCAGCCGTCAGAACTTCTCAACGCTTACACATAGAACTTTCATTCTTCAAAGCCGACAGGCATTCCCTATGTCTGGTGCCCTCCCATTTTACACCTAGATTCATGCGAGTCGCAACTCCTCACAGTTTTTGTCATGGACAAACTCATTGTCAGATCAAGGTTGCCTACATCATATGCGCAAACAGCTGGACTAACATCAGGGATACATCAACAGCCGAAGAAGAGCTTGGCTGAAACGAGCGGGTGGGCAAGGTCGACATCATTACAGGAGGCAGAAAACTTTCCCTTGAAACTAGCAGAATCACCAAGGCTCAATCCCAACTTGCATATCCCACATGCAGATACTGTCCTTTTCGTTGCTTTCAATGAAACCGCTCGCAAATCCATGGCCTATAACTCTTGTAAATATCTATAATCTGATATATATTCTTCGATCAGAAAGGGTCTAAAGTAGGTACGGTGAGCTCTCCGCAAAAGTTACCAAGAGGGTAATCATCGATTGAAACTTTCAGCAAACTGAAGCAGACGAAAAGGAAAACGTACTATCTGTGAAACAACTCTCACCGCAATGGATACCAAGAGAACACAGGAGAGTAGGGAGCTTATAGGTTGCTATTTTGCTAGCGCAGAATGGAAGTCATAGCGAAAGACCTACTAAATTGTCCGCCGATAAGCTGATCGGTCTCTTCGACCGCACAGAAATCTCTCTATAGTACTCACTAAAATACTATCGTCAGCCAGAACAGTCAAGAAAGACAAAAGTTTCTATCCCTTATACTCTACTCTCTCTACAACTCTCTCCCTCATCTCCTACCTCCTGACCTGCGTGGAATCAAAATATTCTCTCTATCAAAAAGAAGACTATGCGTCAGCTTATCAATAAGTCGTCTCTGATTATGTACGTCTGCAGATGATCCAAATGATTCTAAGCGATGAGAGATCGTGATGGATAGATGCCAGATTCATCATCGCATAGTTGGATCTTGCACAGAATAAAGCGCAACAATCATCAAAATCATTCAATTCCTCATAGAATTTTGTTCACGGAGAAGAACGCAATAGTTGTCAGATTTGGCAGAAGTACAGAAGAAGTAAGTAGTATCAACTATTCATCCAGAGAGCAATATTTTGTCAAAACTTGTCATCGTTCAAATTGTTAATGATGATGAAGTCATCGGAACAACAGAGGTTTATGGTGTAGGATGAAACATCAAAGACTGAAGGCATCGCGGTATCTACGGTACATCAGGTATATTGACTCCGCAGGTCGTCTATTACAAGCGATGGAGTTCTTCAACATAAGAGTGTGTTGTTATTCTCAGCCTAAGCATCAGAATATAGTCTCTCTCTAATCTCATGCAAACAGAGATTGACATTAAAAAATGAAAGAGAAATAAGCACTTTCATGCCCGAGCAGAAGGAAAGAAGAAGCTACCTGAAAAAAAACATTAGGAAAAACTAGCAGCACATATTCATATATATACACACAGAGACCTTTGTGTATCACTCTTTTTTATTCTACTTTAATTTTTCATCCACTCTTTTACCCACACTTATCCACCATACTTTTATTAACTTTTCTCACACAACCTCTCTTTTAATCTACACTCACACACCATTCTTTCTACCATTCACTTTTTCCCACTTTAATTGCATAAATTATCTAAACCATCCTTTTAACTTACACAAATAACTACCACACTTTTATCTACTCACTTTAACCACTTTAGTTACACACTTATTTCACACCACACTTTAAACACCACTCACATAAACCACTCATTAATTACACACTTCATTTTCATTTTAAATCAATAACTTTAATTTTGATAATTAAATAATTCTTTTAATTTAAGCTTAGAATAAGAATTTAATTAAGTAGAACCTTAATATTTAAATTCACACACATGATTAAATTAATTAAATAAATCATATTTTAATTTTTAATACATAAATGTTCATTTTAAAGATTAATTTAATTAAATACCGATTATTTTAACCTTTAACATTCAATAAAACCCTTGAAAACCTACAAGAAACCCTTTGGAAACCCTTGAAACTCATTAAAATCTTTCTGATCCCTATCATTAGTCCATTGACATTGACATAAACCCTAATAGTAACCCATTAGAATCTTTTGAGACCCTTCAGATTAACCCAACTAACATAAAATCATATGAACTTATGAAATCCTAGGGTTGAATACCCATGAATCTTGCATGTATAAATATAAAATACTCATTAAATGAGTAACTAGGGTAAACCCTAATATGAACATATATCTTGCTTCATTCTTCATATCTGAAAACACTTTCAAAAATAGTTAATTCAATCCAGAACAACTAATCAACAGTGATATAAAAGGTTAGAATTCACCAATTAAGTTAATTTTATTTTATCTGGTCATCAACTGGAAAGTTGAAAACTTTCCGACAACGACCCATTGCCAGCTCCTGCAACAAATATACAAAACGTTAGAGGAACATACATGACATGATTAACACAAACAAATTCAATAAACCAAATGGTACTTACAAATTTGTGATGCATAGTGTCATATCCGTCCTTGCCCAAATGTGACGGTCCAACTGTATCTAAAGGTGTGGCTACGATATCCTTGCTCGTGATATCCATTAGGTGTGTGCTTCTGCTCATCGCGAATCATATCCCACTCCTTAACATCTAACCATACAAGCTCTGGTAAGCCTGCTCTGAAAGCATCACGAGCCTCCTATCATCGATGGGACATAACTTCACGTGCAATGTGTAGAATCCACTCTGAACTAACAAGAGGATGTCCATGTGCTGGCTGGAACTCAATTTTTTCGATCTTTATCTTGTTCACTCCATTTCAACATGATAGAGTGTCCAAATTGTATGGAGCATCCATACAAATATCTTTATCTTTATCTTGTTCACTCCATTTCAACATGATAGAGTGTCCAAATTGTATTTGCTGACGCATGGCCTTTTTGGCTGCATCCATCACCAGAATTCCATCACGGATACTATACACCTTGGAATCATCATGGTCATGAGCACCCCAAGGTGTATGTGGTGTTCCACGTGGTGTACCATGTGGCGTACCTACATCTGAGGTACTCGCTCTAGGAGTAGACGGCGGCACAATGTTTGTCGCAGTGCGTCAACAAAAACCACGTCCTCTAGAGCTACCTATAGATCCACTCTTAGAACCTCTTGCTCTAGAGCGTGACCTTGATCGACGAGATGGGCCAGCACATGTATCCCACTGAGGTGTCAAATGCACACGTCTACTACTAGAGCCACTAGGGGTTGGCTGAGAAGATGGTCGTGGTCGAGTCATAAAGCTAGGAGACATACCTTCGGTGGGACCCGCAAGAGTGACACTGATAGGAGTGACACCAACGGGAGTGAGGCCGATAAGAGTGAGGCTGGCAGGAGTGAGGCCAGGGGGAGTGCTACCATGAGTGATCCAGTACTGTGATGCAACAACCATATACGCCGGAGGTACCTGAGATATGAACTCAAAGAACCGCTCCTCTATCATGGAATGTGGAGTGACTGGAGGATTGTCTCCCATCATGCTATGTAACAAAAGAACTCAAATAATTAGCATATCATAATAAAGGTAATATAGAGAAATGGTAGTGTGAACATAGCAAGAAAAAAAAACAGAGCTACGAGCTGTGGGCGGCGACGACTGGCGTAGTGACGGAGAGCTGTGGGCGGCGACGACTGGCTGATGCACGAAGAGGTGTGGACGGCGACTACAGGTCGACGAGCAAGGAGCGCGAGGAGAGCAAAGCAAAGGAACCACTCATTGGGTACGTCAGCAGCTTCGACAGACGCCACCATCAGCTTCTTGAGTCTTGCAGCAAATATTCCAGCCCTTTGCATCACTCAGCAATCGTTCCAGCAGCCTTACAGTGCTCTCATAGTTGCGCCCCCGATACGTTGAATCACCAGGACTAAACAGCAGACCTTGCCCAACCAATCCAAGCCCTTCGGTAGTGGAGCCGAACATACCATCAATCGCGCAGCAGAAGAATCATTCCGTCTATCGCGGGGACGGCCTTGTCTATCGCGGCGTGGGACGGCGTTGTCTATCGCGGGGACAGCTCTATCTATCGCGGCTGTGTCTATCGCGAGCTCGGACTTCTATCTATCGCGCCGTCGCGGGACACGTGGTCTATCGCAGAGTGTAGGTCTGTCGCGATTCTGTGTCTGTCGCGGGACACGTGGCCTTGGAGAGCGGGCTAACCGCGACTGTATTTGCTGGTACTCGGACGAGATGAAGACGATCGGATGAGAGGATAGGAGGCAGGATAGCGACAGAAAATCCGGGAGAAAAAGAGTGAAAAAAGAAGAAAGAAGAAAAAAAGAAAAAAGAGAAGAGAAAAAAAAAAAAAAAAGAGAAAAAGAAAAAAAAAAGAGAGAAAAAAGAAGAGGAAGCGCGATAAATAGACCTCTTTGCGATAGACAGCGGCGGCGACAAGCGGTAGAGAGGCTTTGGTGTCGTGATTCGCGAATCGCGATAGGCGTTCTCTCTCTCTTTTGTTCTTGCGTGTGGCCGCCTACCTTGGAAGTTGGAGGCTCTCTTTGAAATACCCTCCGCGGCAAGATAATCTACGGTTTGACCTCTCCTTGTCTTCCAGCTAGTGGGTTGAAGCCTCTCAATGCAAAAGTAATTCAAGGAGCAAAGGTGGGTGCGGGTTCCTTTTGGCCATGGATGTGGCTTCATCCTCTCTCGTCAAAAGTAATCGGGCCCCTCCCCCTAGGGAGACCGATTTCCTGGCCGCTCTGCTGGAGGGGGGGTCGTGTGCCGCCCCGGGGGCATCCGAAAGTGTTGAATCCCCCATTGTTTCCCTCAGTAGACCCGCAGTTCTGTCGGCTCAGGAGGAGCTCAAGAAAGTTTGCCTCGTCGGCCAAGTGTTTGGCCCTAGGCCCCCGCTCGAAACTGTGCGACAATGGCTTCGAAAAGAGTGGTTCCCTCCAGGACTAATTGTTAGCAAATGTCAGTTCTTACCAGCGAACCACATGCTGCTAATCTTTGAAAATGAAGAGATGGCGTTTCAAGCCCTTAGCGTTGGCACCTGGCAGTTCGGTCGGGCGACCCTGTGCCTATTCAGATGGTCCCCGGACTTTACTCCCGACAAATCGAAGTCGCTTCGGTACCCTCTTTGGGTTGAGCTCCCTAACCTTCCTTACTTCTTGTACAATTTCGTGTGGGACATTGTCTCTCCTATCGGCAAGCCGCTGGCTTCACGCGAAGACGTTGGAGGTCTCATCTATGAAGGTGCAAGACACTCGTTCAATGCTAGGTGGCACCCCCAAATCTGTGTCGAGGCCGACCTCAGTTCGCCGCTTCCCTCAATGATCAAAGTGGACATGGGCGAAGGAGATGTATGGGAACAGGACATCACATACAAAAACCTTCCCAACGCGTGCTTTCGTTGTGGCCAGCAAGGTCACAGGATTAAAGATTGCCCTCTCAGGCAAAAAAACAAGCGCTTTCAAGAAGCCTCCAAAACCGCTCAAGACAACATTGGCGATTTGACCCACTCGACCAAGGAGGGGGAAGGCAAGGGCCTCCTTAATCAGCAAGCTGATGCTGATGGCTTTATTGAAGTTAGAAGAAGAAGGAAAAGAAGCCCTAGGGCCAACGGCGAGAGAAACAACATGCCGCTTACCCCCTACAGCAATTTGTATTGCAATCTAGAAAAGGAGATCAATGAGCTTGACTACCCAGGTGGGAAGCTACGCGAGATAGACACCTACGACATAGCCCTAGAGATCCCTGACAATAAAGAAACCCCCCAGGAGGGTTACACTACAAGCAAAGAAGATGGTTTCACCACTAGTAACGAAGACAACATGGATAGTGAAAGTTCCATCATTGGATCGACGATCCCGGAAACAGTGCCGAGCACGGGGCCCAAGTCTCCCCAGCAAGGGGCATCCCGCAAAGGAAAGCAGCCTATGGAGTTACCCTGGAAAAGCCCCCACAAGAACCGACTTCTAAGTCGGGATCAGATCCCAGCGAAAAAGAAAGACGAAGTCAAGAGAAGAAAGGACAAGGCTCCCTCCCGCAAAGAGGGATCAATGCAAAAATGATTGTCATCTCGCTGAATGCTCGAGGGCTAACCGACCCCTCAAGAGCGACCATAATTGGTCAATGGCTTCGCGACATTAGCTTAAACCCAGACTTTATATGTATTCAAGAGATTAAAATTGACGGAGAAGACCTCCAGAAGCGGCTCAGACAGATCTCCTCGGCCCATGTGTGGATCCCAACGAAGCACCAGCGGGGGTCTGGAGGAACGGTTATCGGTGTTAAACAACTCTGGTTCGAAAAGCTTGAGAACTCCATTGAAGATGTAAGTCACCGTTGGATTGCTGTCTCTTTTGGTGCTCCTCTTTGTGTTACTTTGGTTTCTTTGTACGCCCCTAACGGGGATTTGGAGAGACTGAACACTTGGGCTTCCTTAGACTCGCTTCCCCACAACGTGCTTATTTGTGGAGACTTCAACATGGTGGAAGACCCTATGGACAGATGGATGGGCAAGGGCAGGGTCATCGACAGTCGGGAGAAAGACACGTGGGACCTGACCAAACTCCACTTGGACTTGATTGAGTTCAAAGACTCGAGTGGCTTTTCTTGGTCGAATCTTCAAGCGGGCGAGGACCTGAGGAAAGCTAGACTCGATAGATGCTACATCTCTCAGAGTTTTACTCAACAGTGGGGCCTCCCTACCATCACGCAACGCACTGACCTCACTATCTCTGATCACTACCCGATCGTTATCACTTTTCAACCTTCCAACAAAATCCGCAAGGCTCCGTGGTTCCATGCCGACGCTTCCACCTTCTCTCTCCCTTCTGTCCACCAAGAAATTTCCGAGGTGTGGAAAGCGGCGTTCGCCTCTGGCTTGGCCCCGGCCAAGTGCTGGAGAAGTGCGGTCGACAAGTCTCGTAAGATCATGATCAGAACTAAGAAGATGCTCGAGACTGTGCGGCGGGCTCGTAGGGAAGCCCTTTACCACAAACTCTGGCGGCTCGAGGAGGAAGTGAACAAAGGAAAACAACAAGCCCAGAAAGGCCTCAGAAAAATCAGAGCAGTGTTGAGATACGAGGAAGAAATACAAAGGAAAAACTTGCAGATCTTCTTCAAGGAGTGGTGGGCTGGCAAAGCCGACAAACCCACCAAAGAGATGTGTCGTATCCTTAAAAGGAAACACAACAGAGAGTCGATCCCATTACTGCTTGACCCACATGGCAATGTATGCAATTCGGAAGAAGATAATTTAGGCATCATCGAGGGGCACTTCACGAGACTTCTGGGAACCTCGAACCCCCCTTCCCACCATAGAAGGGACTGTATGGCTGCCATTTCTAGGGTTTCCCCCCGGAGGATACCACCCAACCTCCACTCCCTACTTCATGCCCCTATCTCGGAATCAGAAATCATTGAGGTCATTGATGCCCTCCCTCTCGGTAAAAGCCCGGGACCCGACGGACTCACCAACGAGTTCTTTAAATCCTTCAAGCTGGTGGTTGCCACCCCTCTTCGGATGGTTTGGCAAGAAGCGCTAAAGTTTGGTGCTCTTCCTTTTTGTCTAAATAATGGAATTATCAAGTTGATTTATAAGAAGGGGGAAAAGAATAGAATCGAGAACTGGCGGCCTATTACGATGCTCCAAACAGGATACAAGATCATCGCCAAAGTCATTGCCAACAGACTCTCGTGCCATCTGAGATCTTGGCTTAGTGAGGATCAAAAAGGTTTCATCAAAGGCAGGTCTATCCTGGAAACCATTATGGATATTTGGGAAGGTATTCAATTTGCAAAAGAGTCTAATCAAGATGTGGTTTTCCTCAAGATCGACTTTGACAAAGCCTACGACAGGCTAGAATGGGACTATGTTCTGCAGTCGCTCAAAGATCTCGGACTTAGTCAGAAATTCACCAAGATGGTCGCGACCCTTCTCGGAAACGCAACGACCCAAATTAACGTTAACGGCAAACTTTCGAAGACGATCCATCTTAGAAGATCGATTAGACAAGGGTGCCCTCTGGCCCCCCTTCTTTTTGCCATCGCCACTGAGGGGCTGAGCAGACTTGTGGCTCATCATGTGGAGGTTGGCAATATCAAAGGCCTCCGGCTGCCTCACGACCACAGTCAAATCATCATGAGACTTTTTGCTGATGATATGAACGCGTTCGTCCACAACGATAATACCAGCCTGGAGACCTTCTGGAGGTGTCTTGCTACCTTTTGTGATGCCTCTGGATCCAAAATCAACCACTCCAAGACCGCCTTTAGGGCTATCGTGGGACAGCATCCTGGCCTTCTCACTGATCATGGCTGTCAAATCATCCCGCAGGGCCAAATCTTTCGAATTCTTGGAATCCCCTTGGGGTTTGACGTCTCCATGGAGCAGCGGTGGAGCTGGGTGCTGGCTAAACTCGAAAACAAACTTAACTATTGGAGAGGTATGCAAATCAATCTCGTTGGGCGTGCGATGGTTATCAACACGTTCCTCCTCTCTTCTACCATCTATTTCCTTTCTTGTTGGAGACCGAACGAGCAAGGCTTGTCCAAACTGAATAGTATTTGTAGAAACTTTCTTTGGACGGGCGATCATAACAGAAGGGGGGTGCCTAAAATCAAATGGGCCATCTGCACTAGCCCTAGAGATAGCGGGGGGCTCGGTATCCTGGACATTGGGTGTATGGCCAACAAACTGGCAGCCAAATGGATGATTAAGGCTTGGTGCAATAGGGAGGCCTCGTGGGCCAAGCTAATCTTCAGAAACAAGAATGAGTTGGCCCTCACGGGGTTCCCGAACTGGAAGAATCTTGACATCATGACCCTGCTTTTCTCCTCGATCCCCGTCTTCCCAAAAGGCTCCAATCTCGTGTGCTCCCTTTGGAAGGGCTGGAATAAAGTCAAAAGCTTCACAAGAATTAGTGAGGACTGGAAGTGGGCGGCCGGAATCAGACAAAACGACTCTATCTGGTTCCCGATACATGGCATCC
>CM035429.1:5400070-5420070 GCA_020310875.1 Ceratopteris richardii | reverse complement strand
CTAAACCCTAATCCTAAAGACCTAGACCTAAAATATGTATATGTGTGTGTATATGTGTGCATGTGTGTATATGTGTGCATGTGTTTATATCTGTGCATGTGGGTATATGTGTGTGTGTGTATATGTGTGTGTATATATGCATGTGTGTATATGTGTGTATATGTGTGTATGTCTGTATGCCTATGTATATGTATGCATGTGTGTATGTGTGTGTGTGTGTATGTATGCATGTGTGTATGTATGTGTGTGTATATGTGTATCTGTGTGTATGTATGCATGTGTGTATAAGTGTGTGTATGTATGTGTGTGTATATGTGTGTACATGTTTGTGTATGTATGCATGTTGTGTGTATGTATGCATGTGTGTATGTATGCGTGTGTGTATGTATGCATGTGTGTTTATGTGTGTGCATGTATGCATGCATGTGTATATATGTGTGTATGTATGCATGTGTCTACATGTGTGTGTATGTATGCATGTGTGTATATGTGTATGTGTGTGTATGTATGCATGTGTGTATATGTAAGTGTATGTATGTGTGTATATGTGTGTGTATGTATGCATGTGTGTATATGTGTGTGTGTATGTATGCATGTGAGTACATGTGTGTGTATGTATGCATGTGTATGTGTGTATGTATGCATGTGTGTACATGTGCGTGTATGTATGCATGCATGTGTGTATATGTGTGTATGTATGCATGTGTGTACATGTGTGTGTATGTATGCATGTGTGTACATGTGTGTGTGTATGTATGCATGTGTGTACATGTGTGTGTATGTATGTGTGTGTGTATATATGCATGTGTGTATGTGTATGTATGCATGTGTGTATATGTGTGTGTATGTATGTGTGTATATGTGTGTGTGTATGTATGCATGTGTGTATATTTGTGTGTATGTATGTGTGCGTATATGTGTGTGTGTATGTATGCATGTGTGTATATGTGTGTGTATATATGCATGTGTGTACATGTGTGTGTATGTATGTGTGTGTGTATGCATGTGTGTACATGTGTGTGTATTTTTGCATGCATGTGTGTACATGTGTGTCTGTATGTATGTATGTATGTATGTATGTATGTATATGTATGTGTATGCATGTGCGTATATGTGTGTTTGTATATGCATGTATGTATGTGTGTATGTGTGTATGTATGTATTTCTATATCTCTCTTTGTCTCACTCTTTATCTATCTCTCTTTATCTTTCTCTTTTTCATCTCTCTTTATCTCTCTCTCTATTTTTCTCTCTTTCATCTCTCTTGATTTCTTTCTCTATCTTCCTCTAATTCATCTCTCTTTATCTCTCTCTCTCTTTCTCTCTCTCTTTCTCTCTCTCTTTCTCTCTCTCTATCTATCTCTCTATCAATAGAGAATGAAACAATCACTTACAGGTATGTCCCTCTTTTTTATCGTTGTCGTCAAAGCGTAATGTATGTCGTCTATTGTTGAGTTTCAAAGAATCGATGCCAAAAAACTTTTGCAAAACCAAAGAGAAGAAAAATTATAAAACATAAAGCATAGAGAAAGACAAAAGGTAAGAGTACATGCACCACTTACCAAGATGGGAGATCTAAAGAGAGAGAGAGTGTGTGTGTGTACAGACAGAGATGTGTGTGTGTGTGCACAAGACAATGCAGGTCACAATTCGGTTCGTGTGTGCAAGTTCCACAAAAGCAAGGAGTACTCAATGTAAAACACATGCAAAATGTTTATTTTTTCTCTTGGATTCCCGGTATTTTTAAAACGTGGCCTCGGTTTAAGCATCGGTATAAGCATCGGTATAGGCATCGTTAGTTTACTGGAAATTATTGTTGCTTATACAGATGCCTATACTGACCAATGGTCATACCAATGGTCAAGGTACTCTCGGTATGTTTAAGTACATTTTTCCAACGTTTATACCGACATCGGGAGTGACCATCAGTATAAGCAGCATCGGTATGCCCCTCACATGTTGTAGTGACTAGTGGAAAGTACTTTGTGTTAGTGAAGTACATCAATTGATGGCTTTTCATTATCTTGAGGATTCGACCTCTAGGATTTTGGCATGATTAGATTATCTAGAAGGTATTGCAATACTTTCATCCGTTAACTCAATTTTCTTATGATAACTCGCAACAATTGTTTATATACCTCTCACTTTCTCATATTGGTTACAGATATATTCTGTACTCTCCAACTATTATTGGTTTACTTGGCTAGTTTTGTAGTACCATACCTTCTCTATATTATTTCTAAGTTTTGTGCTCACTTAGAAAGTCAATGAGTTTGTGGGAGATCCAAAGGTAGCTCAGTCTTGTGTTGAGCATAGCTATTGTTGTTGTTTTAGTTGAGTAGGTAGTTTATTTGTGTATATAGTTCTCTTCCATTTTCTTGACAAGTTGTTAGTTGGTATTCGATGGAGATAAGGGCAAGTTGCCAACATATCTATAGGTAATACATAGGCATAAGTTAGTCATCAAGGTTTGGGCATAAGGCTTGAGAGGGATTCTTAAAGTACTCCCAAGCAAAGGACCCCTATTTCCTTCCCTCCATAGCAATGTTATCCTTTCGATTGAATTCAACATGCTCGAATTGTTGTTGGGAGCATATAGGTCTTCCGATTGATGGTAATGAGATGTTCAAAGGGATCATATAAAACTTCAACTTGAATTAAGAAAATTCAAGAATTAACAATGTTACTCATGGTCTAACCTTCATGGACGTGCCAATATCTATAATTAAATCTTGATAGGTGCTATGTTTCTCAAGATATCATTAATCTCTTTGGTGATCGAACAATCTCTCTATGCATAGACGTGATGGTCTCTAATCACTTTCCTATCTTGACTTCCTTTCCATCCTCCACGCTTCTAAAAGAGGCTCCATGGTTTCAAATAGACCCTCCAGTGTTTATGCTGCCCTTCTTCTACAAAAATTTACAAAGATATGGTCTCACGCTTTCTGGAGCGTTGGCTTGCATACAAAGTGCTGGAATAATGTTGTGAAGGCCATATAGATTATTTCGCACCAAGACAAAATCAAGACCAACAGGATAAGGAAGGAAAGACGAGAAAGGTTATATAGAAGGTTTTCAAAGCTTGAGGACGAAGCTAGCAAAGACAAATGTACCAAAGATATGTGAAAACTTCTAAGGAAGAGGAAGTTCAAAGAAAATTTTCCTCATATGTTTAGTAAGGATGGTGTACAATGCTAGATGGAGAAGGAAAATGATCATCTTATAGTATAACAGCTTATGGAAATCCTCAGCATTGCATCTCCTCTTTTTGAATGGAGAAAGGAATTTATGGCCAAAATTTTGAGTGTTAGATAAAAAAAGAGCACATCTTCCGTGGCCTATTGCTTGGATGAACCTCTTCCCATTGGTGAAATCAACGATGTGATCGACGACCTTCCCTCGGTTAAGAGCCCTAGTCTTGAAAGTCTCACCAATGAATTCTTTAAAGCCTTTAAAGAATCCCTAGATGGTCCTTTTAAGTTTTGCATGGAAACAAGATTTTAAATGTGGGGCTCTCTCCATGCATTTGAATAAAGGTATCATCAAATTGATCTACAAGAAGAAAAATAGGAACATAATAGAAAATTGGACTCTGATTACTATGCTTCAAAGTGGGTATAAGATTATAGCCAAGGCTCTCCCATCTTTCCTTAAAACTTTTCAAGGGAGATTTTCTTCTCATAAAATTCTAGAGATCCATTACACAAATAATGGTTACACCTAGTATTGCTTGATTCCAACCAATAAGGTGATCCAACAATAGGGACGTCCTCAGACTCTTCCAAACCCAAGAACTCTTTGGAAAAGAGAAGAAGAGGTGGCATATGTCTTCTGTAACTCCTAAAGATCTTTTGCACCACATAGGGGTACACTAACTTTTGTTGTCTCCATCATTGAGCAGTTACCTCTATGAATAATTTTCCACATGAGGACTAATTTCTTGTTTTCCACTAACACATGTCGTAACTCATTCAACTTGAACTCCCATTTAATCCAAGAGCCTTCTATACACCACTTTTTATCAAGAAATTGATGAATCTCAAGATTTCTCTTGACTCTTAGTTATCTTCTAACTTGTTATACTTTTTGCACTTGAGTCTCCTTAAGTGTGGCATTTCTCATACAATCAAAAGATGATTCTCCAATGTCTCGAAGGCACTGATTTATGCCGCATGAGTCACCAATCTCCATAATCCACTATGAGACTAGCCTCAATGTCCTCAAACCTATTCCATTCTTTTCTATCTTGGTTCCATAGGTTCTTCCTAAACCCTTTGGACTAGATAGGCAAGGTCTTGTTATGTTTGCAAAGATTAATAATCCTACATTGCTTCTATATGTCAACTTCCATTTCTTCTCCATCATTTGAGTCATGCATTTTTGTACTTATGTCCATGGGTTGATTCAATGTTTTGCATTTACTCATTCCAAATATGTAGAGAACATCCAAAAAATAGCTCCTTTTTATCAAGTAGATGCCATCTTTCCCATAGACAAGTTCAATTCCTCCAAAGTATTTTAGCTCTCAAAGATCTAAAATGTTATACTCCTTAACAATATTTCTTTTCCTCTCTTTAATTCTTTCAACATTATTCCTTCTTATGAAGAGATCATCAACATATATGTCGATACATAACTCTCTATTTTCTTCCTTGTTAAAATACAATGTAAGATATGCACTACTTAGGCTATATCCACACCTAATTAGATACTTTGCCAATATTTGATTCCATGCTAGTGGTGCTTGCTTCAAGCCATAAAGTGCCTTCTTCAATATGCAAAAAAAATATTTATGGTTTTATCTTAAATCCAACTAATTGACTCATGTATACCTCCCTTATTAGTCCTCAATTAAGAGAAGCATTTGTTATTTTGTGTTGGTATAATCGCCATGTCCTTGAAGCTCTTATTGCTATCAAAGTTTTGATTGTTCTTTTCTTTGCAATTAGGCTGAAAAATTCATCATAATCTACACCTTGAACTTTTTTGGATCCTTTGGAAACATATCCACCTTTAGGGATAGCTAGAAAAACATCAACATTCCTCTTTAAATTAAACACCCATTTGTTTGGAACAACCTTCAAACCTTATTACTTTGGCACTAACTCCCATGTGTGATTATCTCTGAGATCCTCGATCTCCTCTTTCATAGCTTGGTTCCATTAATTTTGTGCACAAGCTTTTTTATATGTCCCATTCTCTTTGTCTTCAACAACTTACATCATATATGCAAAATTCTTCACCATAAAACTAACATAACTTACCATTTGAATTGGATACCTTTCACTTGAAGGACTTCTTTCATTTCCTTCACAAATATTCTCCTTCAACAAATGTAGATTTACCTTTGGGGTATCATCTCTTCATACTATTTGTAGAAGAGGCCACAAGGACCACAGTTCCAGTGCTCCTTCTACTCAAGGGGGATTCTTACTTAGGGCAGTATACCTTGTGACATGCCTATGTGCAAGAATACAACTTGATAGTCAAGTCAGACTAAGGAACAAAATTACAAGATGATTGATGAGAAAGGCACAATTTCTTAAAACTCTAAACCATTGAAGTTAGGAAAAATAATCCAAATGAGCATTAAAAATAGGCTAGTAGCCACTCTAGAAACTAGAACTTTGAGTACTCAAAAATTAAAAGCAAGATGTGTTTCAAACGATGAAATACTCTCTAGAAATGAAATGTGATAAACTCCAACTGGGATACACTAACCAAAAATATTCAATCAAACTTTCTTGTTATCAACAACACAACTAGAAAGACAAGACTCTATATAGTCACCACAAAGTTGCCTCAAGCATAGTGGGCAGAGTTGCAACAATGTACAATGAGATGCTAATAGATAGCTCAGGCAAAGAGTACAATTAACAGAGAAATAGCAATCCCACTAGAATAGAGATTATTCAAAATGGGTGCCAAGCCTCTTCTTGTATGGACTGCAAGAGCCAAGTGGAGTGGCCTTGCCGATTCCAATCTTTTATTGTCATGTGCTCCAAACTAACAAGACTACTAGTAGAAGTGGGCTAATTTTGGTATTGGTCACCAACCAATTTTAGGTCCTCCAATGAGATCTTTTGACATCCCAGATCCTTGTGGTGGCTTTCTCTACATTTATTTACGCTTTTACCATTTACTCACAAGTCAAGAAAGATTTAGCCTACCCCATGTCAAAATGAGTTTTCAAAGTGTTGCTCAAGGTACTCATGCCAAAAATAGGTAGAGTTCCTCAATTTGCGAGGTGCTAGAAATGGGTGGAAGTGGCACCCTATTTTTGATGTGACAAAAATGGGTGGAGGTGGCACCCTATTAATTTGTTACTACCAAAAAGTGGTGGTGGGGATGCCCTGTTTTGAAAATGTGGTTTGCACCACCCAAAGCATATGTTCCTTACCCGTATACATCTTCACCATGAAATGAGTATAACATCTTCCAAAAGAGTGATAATTTCCCCATGCTAGAGCCTAAATTGGAGTACATGCCCATGAGGATATTACCCCAGATGCTCAAAATAACTTATAGTTCTATAGGGATCTTACCATGAGATAGCCCGCATCATGTGTATAATTCCCATATCACCTTGCACAAATTTGTCTTAGTTTGTCCTTAACCAAGAGTGAGTGATTGGTGTTGCCTTCAATGATGTATGACTTATAGTCGCCTTTGAAGCTCATGTGCATGAGAGTCACCTTGGTAGCTAGAAATTGACCTTCATAGAGATGGTCGCCTTGAGACCAATGAGAATTGGCCCTTGCTACACCTCTTTGAAGTCATCCTAACAAGGATCAAATAAAGTCACCCATGTTATCTATCTCTTCAAGTAACCATGACGAAAGACATCAGGTTGTTGCTAGTGTCCTTTAAGCAATAAAAGGGTGATTGTGGTCTTTGAGAACATGCTAGAGCTCTAGTTGCCCTACACATGCCACGAGGTAAGCTCTCCCATGGAGGTATATTCACCTACCATCTGAGGAGGTATAGCTACCTAAGACAGTCACGATGCCTCCTCGACATGGTGCTTCAAGAAAATTTTCTTCAATCATAATGCCTCATTAGTAACGCCTCACTTCCAAGCCGTTACATAGTAACTCGCTACTTTCCTTCATTCCTTTGCTTCATTCTTTGGGACCCCCCAGGCCTAGGGGTCAACCCAATGGATGGTCCTCAACCCAATTAGGAAATGGGTTGCCCCAAGGGGTGGCCCAAAAGCCCAAAGGCAAGGGGTTTCCCTTCATGGACCCAAGTAAGCCTCACTAAAATTGTTGGTGAAGTTAAATACAATATAAGAACTCCATAAGGTCCCCATTCATATGTTCATTTGGGAGAGGATATGAATTCATAGCTTGATCATGAGCAACTTCCTTCGGACAATGATACCTTCTACCTCATAGCTTGGGTGCTTAGGCCTTGATGTCTTCTAGATTGTGCATTATGTGTTGTGATGTTGATGCTTCTGTGAACCTTCTTATATCCTTACATCCAGGGTTGCCTCAAGGTAATCTTCACTCCCAAGGGTGAGGGTCGCCCCTCCCATCATCCCAAGGGTGAGGGTCACCCTAGGGGAAGACCCCCATGCCGAAGGGCAAGGGTCACCCCAAGGGGTGGCCCCCATGCCCAACGGTGAGGAACACCCCAATAGGTGGCCCCATGCCCAAGGGCGAGGGTTGACCCAAGATGTGGAACCATTCCCAAGCAATAGGGTTTGCTCGAAGGGGTGGCCTCATGCCTTATTAAGATGCCCTAAAAAAACTTCTCCAAGAGGATACCCCAAGGACTCATGCCATAGCCCAAGAAAAATACTCCTACAAATCTAATGCCCAAAAGTATACAGAAAAATAATAGCCCACAGATTCAATGTTCAAGGTGGGCAATACTAGCCCAAGTCATATCTTCATCCATCAAAAAGGCAAGTACTGTTTGAGCTTATCGGGAGCAATGCGAGAATGATACTACCTTCTGCCAACTACAAATCCCCGCATCAAGCCTTTGCACCATCCGGAGAATTTATCATTTATTTTCTTATTAAAAGAAAATGAACAACAAAAAATTTTGATTTGCTAGTATTTACAACGAGTGAATTCTCTCACACTTGATTCAATTCAAATAAACCTTCACCCTAGAAATGCTATCGAGGGGCTCCTTGTCCTCTTTTGAATCTTCCAATTGGTTATTTGACACCTTAGAACATCTCTTCCTTCACTTTTGAGTGTTTTCCATACACTCTTTTGTTCACTTTTCTTTGCTCCACTAATGTTCTCATGACATCCTTCTTGCATCCCTAAAGATTCTTCTTGGTTTGATATGATGTCACTGCTTCTACCTTTGACTTTGGCTTCCACCTTACAATAGTAGAAGTATTATGCAAGTGAGGGTCTATTCTCTAATAGCATTCTGCATCTTGTGAGTGCTTCTTCTTTAGTTTCTTCCCTGTCCTAGCTTTCATATAAGCTATAATTAACCTTGATGATTTTGATCGTCTTCAAGATGCATGTCATGCATGAATGCATATTCTTTAGACAAATATTCATTAATAGGAGCAGAAATAATACTTAGCTAAGATTTCTACCCCCATTTTGCATCTTGTAGACCTACATCCATACAACTGCTCCATTCAGCTTGATTACTTAATTCTTTCCGGCATACCAATGTAGAGGTACCTTCTAGAGAAATTTGACCACTTTGGTTGAGTAGCCCAATTGGGGGTGCCCGCAAAAAATGAGCTTGCCCACCTTGCTCTGTAGGAGGTGTCAATCTAGAGAGAAAATTGGTGTGTTTTCTCCAAGGGAAGGCTCCTTGCCCACTTTCCCAATTTTTGTTAGGTGAGTACTTGGTGGTGGCCCTTCAAGATGTAGCTACCTTGATCCATGAGAATCACCAAAAATTAAGTGCATAATTTCTTCAGATGTGCTAAATTTAAGTCCTCGAGGTTTGTCCTACATAACAATTGGTTGCCCATAATTCTCATCTTGTCCACCAAAATTTAGGTGCCTAAATTGGCTAGCTTCGCTACTTGAGAGATCTCGCCCACTTGGGCCACCGTTGGAGAGGTGCCCAACTTGAGCCACATGCCTTGTTTTGACATCATCTTGTTCCATGCAATCACTTGATTTACCTCTTACCTTACTCATCAAGTGAAAATTACCACTTTTTAACTCTCTTTGACCTCCCAATGCATGTAAAAAAAACAAACCTGATTTTTGTCTACAAAGGATAGATATGATTTTTTTAATCTAGTTCCACATTTATTTCAATTGTGAAACACTCTGCATTTTCCATCATCCAATTTAACATATTATCATATTCATGAGGTAAGGAAGGCATTAGTTGAGTGTCCACAGTATAGCATGTTGCCTTGGCAGTTTCACATCCTTCCTCCAATTGTATCTGCAACGTATTATTAGCCTTGTTGATATCCATAGTCTATTCCTCCCCAATCTTGTGATACTTTGGCTTGCCTCAACCAAGGCCTTCCCAGGTGTAGAGAATAAGAGGTATCCCAAGGTAGAACAATAATTACAAAATCCAAGATAAACTGGAAACCTTAAACTATCATAAGTACCTTTTCAATGATGCCCACCAATGTGACTCAATGTTCATATGCTAGTGTCATCGTGAAAGGTAATGCCTTTGTGAGGTCCAAACTCAATTTCTTCATGGTAAAAATTAGGTATCAAGTTGATGTCAAAGCCAGCATCTACAATGACACCTATCAAAATTTCACTTTCTATGGAAGCAAGTAATCTTGAACATTAGTAGTCTCCTTGTGGTGTAGGGGGAAAATCTACCATGAACCCATCTATACTTTGTGAGCTCAGGTAGGTAGACTGTATGACTTCCAATAAAAGGCCTATTCAAGAAAAATGGGAAATACACAAGATTTTGAGACAATTCTTTGTGTCCAAATGTTTTAGTTTTTTACTCATTCACACACTACAACTTGTTATTATCTCTTGATTGGAGTATATTAAATTGACACTCGAATATTAAGGATAATTTTATTATAAAAGGGGTATCAAGGTTGGCTCAAACTTAAGAAGTTAACATAATAACTAATATAAATGGAGCTTGAATAATTCCCAAATTTCTTGAATAAGCCTTATAAACCATTCCCCACCTTTACATGCATTTTTACGAGTTCATATAAATAGGACTTGTGATGAACCCCCTTCGAGATTTCTTCAATATTCACCTCGTGTATATTCTCATGAGGGTGAGTAGGTTGGTCTTTCAGTGAAGTGCTCACCTTGTCACAGGCTTCTTCAATGACCACTTTGTCTTCCAAATCAGCCCTCTTACCCTCTTCTTTTTCCTTGAATCCCCATTGCTCTTCTATATAGGTTGTTGTTGCTTGCCTATCTCTAGTCATCATACGCACTGTAGATGATGAAACAATAGAAGATTATGGAGTCATACCTTCTCTGTTGGACAGATTGCGATCATATTAGGAAAGTACCTATTATGACTTCATTGTTGCAATCTTCAAAAATCCTACGAGCAATCTTCAAGAACCCTCAAAGCATATGTCAGAGTTGGTGTTAGAAAGAGTATCATTGTCAGATGGCTTAGTCGGATGAGCGATAGAAAGTAGTTTGGGTAGAATTGTTATGGTTGTTTTTCTTTTTTAAATAAAGGACGTTTGGCCTTACCCTACTCTCCCAGACTTGAATTAAATAAAAGAAAAGTACAAGAGAAGGGGGCTAGTGCCCACAGAATCCCCCGAATCCCATAGAACATAGGAAGCTTTTACAAGGTTTAAAAGGCATTAGAAAGAAGGTTAATCACCCTCTCATCACCCTTATGCAAGGTCCACTTGGGTTTAAGCTTGTTATTGATCAATATGAGCACTTGATGATGCCTGAATGGGGGGATTCTTACAATTAGTGATCCTTTTTCCAAGGAGGAACAACGATTTCTCAATCAACCACTCTTTGGTAACCAAGATCTTGGCCTCGGATGTAGAAGTCATTTCTCCACTCCCTAGTGCACACACTTCCCAACTCCTTGTATTCCTTATGATAGTTTTCCTTGTTTTATCTAACAACATTCTCATGTAGAGACAAACAATACCCTATTTTGTCCAGTAGTGACTTCAAAGAAAACAAAAATTCTAGTGGAGGCTTATAATAGGCTTCTAAACTTAATGTAACTTCTTCATTTTCTATCTTGAATTCTTCAAAATGTACACATAAGGGAGGTTTCACTTGAACCTTCCAAACACCTCAAAAGCCTTAAAAACGTTTCAAAAGAGCCTTTGAAACTTGTAATTAAATTCATTTGCAAGACAACTGTGGGCACACACACATTGTGCCCTACCTATGCATTGTGTCTGACAATTCCTTGGCCACATGTGCACCACTTTGCCAAGTCAGCACCACGAGAGGCTCAAAAGTGCCCATCACCTAATCGGCTCTTCATCTCAGAGAGAAAAATGAGAAACCATGAGCACTTGAGGTGCCATCCTAACACAACTCTGTTGTAGAGCCTTGGAAGGAACATTTGAGCATAAGAAGAGTCTCTTGAAAGGATCTTCACCAAAAATTGGTCATCACCAAAAGTGGAAGATATAAAAAACAAATAGCCAATACTTATAAAGATATTGGATGAGGGCCAATCACGGAGATAAAGAAAGAGGGGAGGGAAAATGGTGGAGCAGGCTATGAGGGGGAGGGGTGAGTGAGGAAGGGGGCTTGGTGGGTTAGAGGGGGGCTAGTGGAGAGGTCGAAGATGGAAAAAGTAAGAAAAGAGCAAATACCTAGAGTAGTTCTAGAAAATGTAAAACATGTGCGGATAGAGAGAGGTGAAAAATTCACATGAACAATGTAGATAAAAGATAGAAGGTTTGATTGGATGAAGGAAATAAGCTGTAATTTTGGGGAAAATAATGATGAAAATGATTTGAAACATATCCAAAAATATGAAATTCATATCTAAAACATGAAATTCACCCCAGAATCGAAGAAAAAAGCCACCCAATGCACAATATAAAGCCATGAACATTTCACATCAAAAATAAAATTAAAAAAATGTGTTTAGAGCATAGGATAAAATTTTATAGTATATTAATTTTTGGGGGGTGGGGGTGGGCTACGTGTCACAACCTTTAATTGAGCCAAGGAACCTTCATAACTATTACTATGAATAGATAGATTTCATAAATTACATATCCAAGGAAGACACAAACGTGAAACAGACAAAGATTGAACCACTCAAGTACTTAGAGCAAGATGAAGATTGAACCATTTAACTACTTAGGCACGAATTTAGCAAATGGTGGTTTTGATCAAGACCAAGGGAGCATATAATCTTCATCTAGAGGAAGAGGCAAGTTCAGAGGAAGAGGAGGAAGGTTGAATCAGAACAGAGACAATCAGAATTCAAAAGGATGCTTCATTTGTGGCAAGTATGGCTACTATGCAAGAGACTACTATCAAAAGGAGAAGAAAAATTCTTCCTACAAAGGTCAAGGCAATTATGCATTTACTTCAAATGAAAATGAAAGTATGCTAGCCCTGATGATGAGTGATTACAAAACACAAGGATCAAATACTTGGTACATTGATAGTGGGTGTAGCAACCACATGAGTTGCAACAAGGAGTTCTTCTCAAACATGCAGGTACCATCAACCAAACGACATGTAGAAACAGGTAATGATACTCCTCATGCTATTACACACATAGGTGATGTTGTTTTAGAAGGTTCTCATCAAGCCAAGTGTTTAAAGGACATGCTTCATGTTCCCACAGTCACAAAGAACTTAGTTTCTATGGAGCAAAGGTTGAGAGAGATTTGCAAGTCAAGCTCAATAAAAAAGGATGCTTTGTGGAAAAACCTAAATAAATTTACATATTGATAGACAAAGGAAGAGAGGAAGGAAGGTTATTGGATGTGAAGCCTAACTTCAATCACACAACTTACTTCACATTTGGAAACAAGAAGGTGGCAGAATTCGGTCTATGGCACAAACAATATGGACACATAGACACTCAAAGGTTGAAGGACATGCAAAAGAAGAGGTTAGTGTTAGGTTACTTAATATCTATAATCGAAATCTCAAGAGCTTGTGTGAAGCTTCTTCGTTGGGAAAGCAGACAAGATTAGCATTCAAGAAGAACAGTCATGTAAGCTACCATCACTCGACATTATTCATACAGATGTTTGGGACCAACAAAGGAAAAGCAATTAGAGGTAATATATATTTTTTTTTACTTTCATAGATGATCTCAAAAAAGATTTGGACTCAGAAGTTAGCAAAGTTCAAGAAATGCTTTGGATTTTTGTGCTAGGATGAAGAATTGAAGCTTGAAGCTTACCGGGGAGTGTCAAAATATAAGCTTCAACCTTATTCTAATTTGGATCATCAGATGGATGCCACTTGGAGCCTCATAAAGCACGCATTCATGCACAAGAAACCATGAACCAATTTTGAACTTGAATCCTCCCCTCAAAAACTAAAATTTGAATTAGACTTAGGTGTGCATAATTGCCTATAATCTAGGAAAAGTAATTCCTAACTTGTAGGGAATCTTTTTATCACATATCTACACACACTGAGCTTCCATTTAGAAAGATCCCATGTATGTGTGTGGTCCTAGATAGTTTGGAAGCAAGTGACTATGCCTTTGGTTGCTTGCTTGTGTGAGTTTGAGTAAGGTCTTGTGTATCCATAGCTAATATACAGAAGTCTGTGTGAGCACTCTAGATTGCTTTGAGTGTTGAACATTATTCATTAGTCATATCTCACTCAATTCTTGAAATCTTTGTCTTTTTAGCAAGGTAATTTAGTTATCTAAAGTTGGTTAAAGTCTCGAATAAATTCTCAACATATTTTGAGAGAAGGAGGTTCATGAGCGAAAAGGTGTCTATCTGTGTATACCTAGTGAAGAGCAAATTTGTCTTGAAGGTATTGTTTCTCCCAACAGGAGTAACCAATTTAAGGGAAATAACTTGCATTCTCAAGGTCTCAGAGTCTAGTTTATGTGTGAAAAAGATATTAAGTTCAATGTATACATTCTTATAGATTCTATCATTTCATTAAGCAGAGGTTCTATGAAGTTGCCTATGAGGATACTATAGCTCCAAGGTTGCATAGGGAACTTGCTAATTCTCCCAACAAGCACCACTCTAGCAAACCCATCATGAAGCACCACTTGCACTAGATGACCCACCCAAACCACCACCTCTTAGCGACTCACAATATCATGGATAGGAAAACATTGATATGATTGCTCTATAGACTCCCGACGTCACACTTGCATGTTCCCTATGATGCTCCATCCTACCTTGTCCATTTCATCCTCCTCCCATGACATCGTCACTCGTCTTATTTTTTCCCCCAAACTTCCTTTTTTTCATTTTTTATGGATCTTCCATTCGTGCCTCCTCTCTCATCTGCTCTACACCTTCCTTCCTCACTTAAGCATTGTGCAATCTTTGTAGGACCTAATGAGTGAGAGGTTCGTTGTATAGCTTCACCCCACATCCATTAATGTGGTTTGGTAGAACATCCTTGTCTAGGGTAGCTAAACTTATGGCGACACTAGTGCATATGTGGTTGATCATCAAAGGACCATATCCTCCTTTTTGAATTTTTTTTATGTGTTGGTTGAATGTGTATATCAACACTAAATCTTCATCTTTGAGTCGTTTGTGTTTTATATGATTTTCATAGAAACAGTTTGTCCTCTTTGCTACATATATTAGAGCAACTTTTTTAAGTCTCATTTCTTGAAGCTTCTCAAGCTGCTCTACTTGTTCGCATAGCTCTTGATCTATCCATTCATATCCTTTTGCGATTTGCAAAGAGGGAATAAGGAAGTATATTAGAAGCATCACGTACTTTCCATACACCATACTGAATGGCAGAGTTCCGAGAGTAGTCTAATAGGGCACTCTATATGACCAAAAAAGTTATGTTCTTATTTTTCCCAATTACATTTTCCATTATTCACTAACTTAGTAAGCTGCTAAAATTAATTAAGAAGATTGAATCATTTTTAAACGATGACGATGATTAGATCCGTTCGCAAGCAGACGCATGATTATATATTAATCATTCGTTGACCTCTAGTTTCTTATAATAGCACATGTAGTGAACCTCTTCACCGATCGCATTGCGGTCGAAAAGGATGAGGCGAAAGTGAGCTTCATCGAATTGGAAACACCTACATTCGTGAATTTGTAGCTGCAATAACCACTACAATGTACACTATTCGGAGAACCACTGATTTCTACATGTTTATTTAACAACCCAAGAAAAGTAACATTTTGGTTGATGTAGAAGGACTTTCATAATTATATTCCCTCTTAAATACTTTACTTGACTACCTTTTTCTGTCAGTGTTGTTTGCATTGTTATCTTCAATGAAACCTCTAGAAATGTGACATTTTAGATCGCATAAGTCTCTTGATTTTTAGCATCATATCTCTCGTCCTTACTAATAAGAGAAATTTCAATTCATATGCAACTATGCCAAGTGGTAATTGCTTCAGTAAAAATACAACTTCTTTAAAGAAAGAGAAAACTGCAATTTATTGTCAATTGGTCTGCTTACCGACAAATGTCTTCGACTTGTAAGGATGGTGCACCGAGTACCTCGTGCCTACTTATCACATACTCTTATGTTGGGTAGCATAATGTCGCCCGTGTGGAACAACATTGTCATCGAGGCAACTCATAGCAAATTCTACGTAGATGTTCAAAGATGAGTATGTGCCACTCTCTACATGAAGCTTTTAAGGACGATTAAGAGTTGTTTTCATGCCTATCTCTATATTTGTGGAGCCATTAAGAGTCTTTAATGTGACGATGAAAATGGCGATGCTACTTTGCTAGAACATGGACAACACTTTGTCGAAAATCCCATTTCATAATCACAGGGATCAGAAATAGTTTGAACAAGTGCATTGCTATATAGCTTTGGATACACATGATAAGGTACATGATTGCATCATAAACATTTATAATGTCATTTTGGCATAATAGGAAACGTTACATTGATGACGTCCTTGTGCCCATGGACTAGGAGTCTAGAATATGACAACACTATGAAGTTATCGACATTGAGGTTTTGAAAGAGGGAAATGATTATAAATCTATGACAAGAAAATACTCTAATGAACGTCAAAATTACATTCACAAGAGCCACCTCATCTGTTAGCAATGGACGTCTTCTTTGTGCACAAAGGGAAATTTTTCATGAAGAATATATAAACATTATAACATATCGGCCGTATACCAAGGCTTTTACCGAGGACATCGAATGGGTGCATTTTTGCTCTGATGTTGGTGTAAGTGTCGGTATAGGCATTGGAACTACAGCATCGGTATAGGCATCGGTATATGCGTCAAAAATACCGACAGTCATGTTGGGTGTACCGTTGCTCACTGGCTGTACCGTCATGCATACCAAAGACCATGCTTGAAGTACTCTCGCTTATACGGATGACCACATTTGCAAAAACAATTTTGGGTAGAGCGTGTTGTCTTTTGCTATGGCAACATTACCATGATGTTATTTAGCCAAAGACAATACACTCTACCCAAAAAAACCAAGTACATGTGATGTGTACTCCAATCGCAACCAATATGATTCATAAAGCAAAATACTATCGGACGAAAAGAGATAATCACAATGAACCATGAACCATGAAACATGTACAATAAAAGTTATATATTTCATAAATGAAGCATGTACAAGAGTGTGGTAAACCAGTGTCATATATGAGGCTTTTACAAAATGTGGCAAAGCACTGCCATATAAGAATCAAATACAAAATTCTGGTTCACCACTGCCATATATGAGCCAGATACAAAGTTATGGCACACCACTGTCATACACATGCACAGAATGATCAAAACATCCATATCAACAGTCCTGCAACAAAGAACATTCATGACATGAGATAAATTCACATAACATTTACAAACAATAAGTAAAAACCAAGTTTATAAATTCATCACCTCATTGCAAATGCTCCCATGAAACAACCGCACCGCATCCCTCCAAGTCCTCCAATAGTGCCATCAATCCATGAAAATATCCATATGCCTCCTCCGTTCGTGTTGGAGGAGGACCCATTGCCAGCTCCTGCAACAAATATACAAAACATTACAGGAACATACATGACAAGCTTAACACAAACAAATTCAATAAACAAATGGTACTTACAAATTTGTGATGCATCGTGTCATATCCGTCGCTACCCAAATGTGATCGTCCAACTGTATCTAAACGTGCGGCTGTGGCATCTCGTTGTTGGCGACATCGGTCAAGAGTCTGATACTGCTCATCACGAATTATATCCCACTCCTCGGCATCTAACTATGCAGGCTTTGGTAAGCCTCCTCTAAAAGCATCACGAGCTTCGGATCATTGATGGGACATAATTTCACGTGCGGTGTGCAGAATCCACTTTGAACTAACAAGAGGTTGCCCATGTGCTGGCGGAAACCCCTGATAGATCCTCTATGTGATATAATTTCTTCAATCTTTATCTTGTTCAATCCATTTCAACATGATAGAGTGTCCAAAATATATGGAGCAAAGCTGTCGTATACGTTGATGCGTTGCCTTTCTGACCGCATCCATCATCGGAGCTCCATCATAGATACTATACACCTTGGAATCATCATGGTCATGAGCACCCCAAGGTGTATGTGGTATTCCACGTGATGTACCATGTACCATACCTACATCTGAGGTACTCGCTCTAGGAGTAGAAGTGGGTGACAGAACGGCCATCACACTGCCTCCACAACAGCCACCTCCTCCAAATCCACTCCTAAAACCTCCTGTTCTAGAGCGTGACCTTGACCTATGAGACAGGTCAGCACCTGTATCACAGTGAGGTGTCGAATGCACACATCTACTACTAGAGCCAGTAGGGGATGGCTGAAAAGATGGTCATGGTGGAGTCATAAAGCTAGCAGACATACCTCCGGTGGGAGTAGGACCACCCACAAGAGTGACGCCGACAGGAGTGACACCGGCAAGAGTGACACTGGTAGGAGTGACACCAGGAGGAGTGACACCGACAAGAGTGACACCGGAAGGAGTGACACCCGTAGGAGTGAGGCCGATAGGAGTGAGACCCACACGAGTGAGGCTAGTAGGAGTGAGGCCGGGGGGAATTCCTACCATGAGTGATCCAGTACTATGATGCAGCGGCCATATACATGGGAGGTACGTGAGATATGAACTCTAAGAACTGCTCCTCTGTCATTGAATGTGGAGTGACTGGAGGACTGTCTCCCATCGTGCTCTATAACAAAAGAGTTCAAATAATTAGCAAATGATAATAAAGGTAATATAGAGAAATGGTAGTTTTAAGGCAGTCTTTAGACACCTCATGCATCTAGTAGGTATTTGAAACTCTTAAATTATTTTCTTCACTTGTTGCTCTTCCATCCTACGAAGCACCCAAGGAGCTCTTGGTAAGGATATTGTTCCATTGGGCTTAGTAATTGCCCACAACTCTTGCATATGACCTCGCTCTTCTAAGTCCTCCCTTTGTGCTTTGCTCTCTTTCTTTCTAATCAAAGTCTTCTAGAGAATCTCTCCCACATTCTTACAAATATGCATCGAGTCTACCAAATGTCTGATCAATAACTCGCTCCAATAAGGGAGTTCATGAAAAATCGACAATTGTTTCATGCCAGCTACCGGAGTCTCTGAATCCCACAGTTGTTTCCAATTGCTAGCTTTCATTTGGCATTGCGCTTGTCGACCAATTTGTCCTTCATCTAAAACATGTCCATCAAGCAAATATCTATGGTGTCCTTGATAGATAGTTTTATGCAGTGCTTTGTAATATCATGCATCGAGTCGTGGTCTGCATAAGGGACAAGCATGGTAACCCAAAATCAACAAACATGAACGTTCACCATAACGAGGCCAATCATGCATCGTCCACATAGGTATGCCTTGCACTCACACGTCTCCTCTTCTTATAGGTTGAGACATGGCACACACAGTAATCCCATCCCATAAAATGTGCAGTTCTTCCATAAGTGGTGCAAGGTATACATCCAGTTTTTTACCTTATACTTAGTTGGCACAATAAGAGCTAATAATAAATGACCTTTCTTTGTGGCCAGCCATAGTGGGATGTTATAATTGACCAAACATACAGGCCATGTGCTCCATGAAGATCTGTGTAAACCAAATGGATTTACTCCATCCATAGCTAAGCCTAGATGTATGTTTCAAGGCTCACTAGCAAACTCTGGCCACTTACTATCTATGTGTTTTAAAGCATTAGAGTCACCAAGCACTCGCATTACACCATCTTTAGACCTCATCTTTGCATGCCATGACATTAACTCAGCTATAGATTTGCATCTAAACATGTTCTTAATTTGTGGAATGATAGGAAAGTGGCGAAGAACCTTTGCAAGGATTGCTTCGCCTACAAGTTCTCTAAATCTATTTTCTCCGCACTTTGGACATATGTGGAGATGCTCATTCTTGTTCGGAAAGAGGATGCAATCATTCCGACGAGCATGAATCTTAGTGTAGTCCATTCCAATGGATTGTAAAAGTTTTTTTGCATCTCCACATGTTGGAGGCATGTGATTGCCCTCTGGCAAAAACTGATCTTTAAGAAGCATGCAATAAGCAATTAGAACGATATTAGTAAATAAAGTTATTTTCATATAGTAATGAAAGTTTATTTCTAATCCGCTTACCTAAACAATGCAGAGACACTACTATCTAACCATCCATAAATGGATTGCAGATTGAGCATCGCGAGTGATGCATGTAGTACATATATCTTTGCTCCATTGTACAGTGGTAAATGAGCTAGTCTTTGCATGTTTTCATATTCTTCATCGGCTTCTGATCGTGAAATTTATTTTGTGTCCATGAAACTCTCGACATCTTCTCCACCATCATGATCTTTGTCCATGTCATGTTAATATTAATCTAAAACTCTATTTTTTATATAATTAGTTCTATATATTTAATTTGATTAAAAAATCTTAAAATCC
>CM035429.1:5387570-5397570 GCA_020310875.1 Ceratopteris richardii | reverse complement strand
GTGTGCATATGTATGCATGTGTGTATATGTGTGTATGTATGCATGTGTGTATATGTGTGTGTATGTATGTGTGTGCATGTATGTGTGTGTATATGTATGTGTATGTATGCATGTGTGTATATGTGTGTGTGTATGTATGCATGTGTGTACATGTGTGTGTATGTATGCGTGTGTGTGTGTATGCATGCATGTGTGTATATGTGTGTGTGTATGTATGCATGCATGTGTGTATATGTGTGTATGGATGCATGTGTGTACATGTGTGTGTATGTATGCATGTGTGTACATGTGTGTGTGTATGTATGCATGTGTGTATGTGTATGTGTGTGTATGTATGCATGTGTGTATATGTGTGTGTATGTATGCATGTGTGTATATGTGTGTGTATGTATGCATGTGTGTATATGTGTATGTATGTATGCATGTGTCTATATGTGTGTGTGTATGTGTGTGTATGTGTGTGTGTATGTGTGTGTATGTATGCATGTGTGTATATGTGTGTGTATGTATGCATGTGTGTACATGTGTGTGTGTATGTATGCATGTGTGTGTATGTATGCATTTTTGTACATGTGTTTGTATGTATGCATGCATGTGTGTATACGTGTGTATGTATGTATGCATATGTATGTGTATGCATGTGTGTATGTGTGTGTGTATATGTATGTATGTGTGTGTGTGTATGTATTCCTATATCTCTCTCTCTTTATCTCTCTCTCTTTATCTCTCTCTCTTTATCTCTCTCTCTTTATCTCTCTCTCTATCTTTCTCTTTTTCATCTCTCTTTATCTCTCTCTCTCTATTTTTCTCTCTTTCATCTCTCTTTATTTCTTTCTCTGTCTTCCTCTCTTTCACCTCTCTTTATCTCTCTCTCTCTCTCTCTCTCTCTCTCTCTCTCTCTCTCTCTCTCTCTCTCTCTCTCTCTCTCTCTCTCTCTCTCTCTCTCTCTCTCTCTCTCTCTCTCTCTCTCTTTCTCTCTCTATCTCTCTCTATCAATAAAGAATAAAACAATCACTTACAGGTATGTCCCTCTTTTGGATCGTTGTCGTCAAAGCCTAATGTATGTCATCTATCGTCGATTTCCAAAGAATCGATGCCAAAAAACTTCTGCAAAATCAATGAGAAGAAAAATTATTAAACATGAAGCATAGAGAAAGACAAAGGTTAAGACTACGTGCACCACTTACCAAGATGCAAGATCTAAAGAGAGAGAGTGTGTATGTGTGTGAGTAAAGAGAGAGATGTGTGTGTGTGTGCCCAAGACAATGTAGGTCACAATTTGGTTCGCACGAGCAAGTTCGACAGAAGCAAGCAGTATTTAGTTTAAAACACATGCAAAATGTTGAGTTTTTCTCTCGGGTTCCTGATATGTTTAAAACACACCTTAGGTATAGCCATCGGTATGGGCATCGGTATAAGCGTTGATAACTTCTAGTAAATTATCGATGCTTATAACGGCACTCATACTGACGCCCATACTGACGTCTATATTGATGGTCATGAAACATCTCGACTATCCATTTTAAACAGTCATACCGACGGTCAAGTGACCGTCAGTATGCTTAAGTGCATTTTTCCAACGTTTATACTGATGTCGGAAGCAACCATTGGTATAGGCAACATCCGTATGCCCCTCATATGTTGTAGTGAAATGTAAATTAAATTCAAGGACCTTGAAGACAATTCAATGTACGTAGCATCATAGGAGTCTTTCCCGCTACATCAAATTGTATGTATCAATCCTCTTTAGTCAACATTTTGAAATCGTTTTTTACAAACAAATTCATTATTACATTACATATTTCTTCACAAATTTTACAAATAAAGACACGCATGTAGTCTCTATTGCTTATAGAAAGAAGCTTTACAAAATTCTTAGCTCAAGGAATTTGGGCAAAGAGTTCATGTCCTATCCATTAGTAAATTTGGGCAAGCCAAAGAATAGACAGATAGAAATTGATTGGAAATATGGCATGGTTTCCACAAATTAGGTTAAGGGGACTCACACCTAGATAAATCTTATAGGGTATTTAGTAGGCCCATATTGCATGATGTAATTGTTTATCCCAAACTGAGACTTTATTGCAACTCTCAACTTGACCATTATTTATCTCAATTTCTAGCCCAAAGCATGGAAGGCTTGCTCAAATAGAAAATTGGCAGTCATAAATAATCCTTTGCTTCCATCCACTTACTCAAGTAATATATTGCAACAATAATATGTTCCACATGAGATAGTCTAATGGAAGGGTGTATTGCTCCAGTGACGTTAATGCTCCATTTGTTAAAAGCTCTTCCTTTCCATCATTGTTGCTAAAGACATTTCATTTATTGAGGAACCTAGTCCCCATGCTAGAGAGAATGACATATGATTCTCCACCCAAATTACCATTATATAGAGCTATGGAGAAACGATGACTTCTGTAGTAACTATAGCTAAGTTTTCATATGTCTTATCCAACACTACTTTAGGACTTTACACATGACTCCACTAGTGGTAGGTGTACTCACCTTTTGGTGCAATAGCCTTTGAGCTCAAGTTAAATCACATTAATCTCAGTGGTTATTTCTTTAAGGCTCTAGAGCTCTTTTTGTAGAAGCCTCTCCCCATGATCGTCATGGGGGTTGAACCCAAGACCTCATCATTCCCATGCTTGAGACTTAACCACTAGGATAATCTTGTAAGTTGTCTTGTGCTCTTCAAGTACCTAATGTTATCATTATCTTGAATCTTGTCAAGGATACTTAAAAACATCCCCCCCTTGAACAACAATTTTGTCCTCAAATAATATGCTTCATGTTACAAATATATCATAGCTTTCTCCTCGAGCCCATGGTCCAAAATAAAGATCATAGTTGTCATCTCTCTAGTTTTCATCTTAAAAAGAAGGTAACCATATCCCAATATGGATCTAAAAAGAGAGGAATCATGTGTGTGGTCTTATCCCAACCTTAATCATTCTCATGTCCATCTACTTTTGCACTTGAAAATTTCTAATACAAATATGGTAAACAATGATAGGATCCGTGCCGAATGCATTGTTTTTTTTGCTATGTGCAAACTAGGTATCCATAGCAAAAACATGTGACTTAGGTGAACTATAAATATATCTAGCCAAGCTACTAACTTGTTCTATTTCTTTGCACCACTTGTGCATGGACCTAGAAAAATGATTGGATACTCTACAACATTGAAAAATGTTTGGAAATTCACATGAACTTGCTTAAGCATAATGAAGACTTACTAAAGTTAACCAAAACATTTGACTTCTATGTTTCCACCATAGTCCACATCCAACCCACATCTACACTCAACTTCCACACACCCCTCCTCTTGGACTCTTACCATCCTCTAGTGGCTTTGGTTGGAGGTGCACATACGTATGGAAGATCATTTGTTCTCTAGTATTGATAAAATTGGCTTAGTGAATCATACATTACTAACATTGTTCTAGCTTAACTAAGTTATGTGGTGTTTCAAGATGGTGAATAAAAGAAGTGCAATTCATATGCCAAAAATCTTGCATTCCGGTTGGAAGACATCTTTAGAAATATCTTGGCGTCGAGTTAAAAATTCTTGTAGAGAACATCTCTTCAAACTTTTGTAAGTATGAGCTTGGAAAAAAATCAATGTAGAAAAATATGCCATACTAGAAGGGCGGCAAGGAGTAACTGATAAGTCAAAAAGCACGGGTTCCATGCCCTAATTGATGCCAATGAAGTTCAAAAATGTGTACATGGAAAACTTAAAGACCTTCAAAACAGTAATCATACTTAAAATCTTCTTTGTCATCTTTATTGTTACATCTAGTGCAATTGTATGTTTTTCTTGCCAAAATTCTATAGATCTCACCATGTAATCCTTTGTCTATGAATATCCAGAAGGTGGACTCAATAGTAATGGAAAATTCAGCCATCTTTTATTTATGCTAACTTTTCCTTGATCTTCCCAAAATCTTGGCTATTGATAACATCTAGCCACATGGAAAAAACTTGGTAAACATGTAGTAAATATGGTGCATCTTGCCAATCTACATGTATAGTGGGATGCTTTTCCAAAAATGTTTTTTTTTTAATAAAGGAAGTTCGGCCTTAGCCTACTCTCCCGAACTTGAATTAAAAGGAAAAGAAAAGTATAAGTGAAGGGGACTAGTGCCCATGGGACCCCCCATGTCCCACAAAGCGGGGGTAGATCTTACAAAGATTAGATGGCATTACAAAGAAGGTTAATCACCCTCTCATCCCCCTCATGTGGGGCCCACTTGGGTTTAATCTTGTTGTTTGTTAGGGTAAGCACTTCATGATGCTGAAAAAAGGAGGGGATATTGAGAAGGGGTAGATCCTACAAAGTTTAGGTGGCATTACAAAGAAGGTTAATCACCCTCATGTGGGGATTTAAGCTTGTTGTTGATCAAAATGAGCACTTGATGATGTCTGAAGGGGGGGGAGGGGATTTCTTACAATTGGCAATTCTTTTGCCGAGGAGGAATAGCGATTTCTTAATCGACCACTCTTTGGGGGAGTCACCAAAGTTATAAGCACATATTTCCCGCCATATCTTCCATAAGACCTCCCCCTTGATGGCATTCCAGAGAGTCACCCAGCAGCCGATCGCTTCTCCAAGCAGAGCTTGTTTCCAACTGATATGCTTCTAAAGTCCAATTTTCTTTCCAACAATTTGCCAGAGTATGTTGGATTTGGGAAAAGTAAAGCAGATGTGAACAACATCTTCAATGGACCGATAGGAGCACTTGCACCAGGGAGACACCCCACAAATTTTGCTAGCCTTTAGGTTGGTCCAGATTCCCCGACGAAGAATTTGCCATAAGAGAACAAGCTTTTTTATTTCTATGAGAGGGTGCCAAATAGCCATGAACTTCATATCCCACTGCAAGTGCATTCACAATAGGCAGCACTTCTTGTTGAGGTTAGCCTAATAATCAATGTTTTCTTTGATGCTCGGGATTTTCATCAGGCAATTACCATTGTGCCATCTGAGACCAAGTGAGCACGGCAAGTCTTGCCCCATGAGAAGGCGAACTTTAGAGCAATCCCAGGCAAGACTTCTGCTTTGTTAAATAGTCCATTCATAGGTAATGTTGATGCTAGGGTCAATATCCTTGAAGTTGATCCACTGGTTAGTATCTTGTTTCCAGAGATGTTTCCATTTTCTCAAGCCCTTGTTCCATAGCCTCTTGGTGCTTTGAATGTCCCAAGGGTCCACATTTTGGATACCATGGATCGAAAACCAGAAAGAGTCGTTTTGCTTGATACCGGCCGCCCCCTTCCAATCTTGACTGATTCTTATGAAGCTTTTGACTTTATTCCAACTCTTCCATAGGAAGCACACAAGATTCAAGTCTTTCGAGAAAACCGGGATCCGCAAAAACAAAAGGGTCAGAATGTCAAGATTCTTCCAATTCAAGAATCCCACGAAAGTCAACACATTTTTGTTTATGAAGATCAACTTTGCCCACGAACCCTCCCCATTGCACCATGCCTTAAACATCCATTTTGCCACAAGTTTGTTAGCGATGCACCCAATGTCTAGAATACCAAGACCCTCACTATCACTTTGACTAGTGCAGATGGAACATTTGGTTTTAGGCACCCCCCTCATGTTGTGGTCACCCGTCCAAAAGGAAGTTTCTGCAGATACTTTCCAGTTTGGAGAGCTCTTGCTCTTTCGGTCTCCAACAAGTGAGGAAGTACATGGTCGACGAAATGAGGAACATCTTGATAACCAATGCAGGACCTGCAATATTGATTTGCATAACTTTCCAATAGTTAAGCTTGCTTTCGAGTTTGGCCAAGACCCAATTCCACTACTGCTCCAACGAGAAAAATCCCAGGATCTGAGCTATTGTCAAAATCCAACCTGACCTTCTCTTTCATCATGCCTGTCAAAACATTCCCCCATGATAAATTTTCCAAAAATGTTTTACTCCACACATGATTTGCAGAATTAAATTGCTCTTCTCTATAATGGAAAGTATTTATCCTAAAATTCACACCTTCATCCAAATTATGTTGACTTACTCTACAGATATATCTTCATATTTTCTTTTTCATGAGTCCATATGGTTCATTGAAGGATTTATGACTTTCTCCGAGTCCTTGCTTTTGATCTCTGCATTTTACATAAGCTTGATTCCTGAGTCTTAAAATTATTCAGTCATTCAAGCCACCAAGATCACGCATTACCTTTGGTCTTGATCTACTGAGAATGGCATAGATAGTATATCGAATTCTATTTCTTGTACATCTCTCACATGTGATTGAACAATGGGGGGAGAAAGAGGATTTACCTTAGTCTCCAAAGTATGCCCTTTTGGAATAAGCAATACAAGTTGCCCCATGTCAATTTCTATGTTGTCCTATTGTGCCATTAGCTACTTGATCTGCCCTTTTAATTGTTGTATCATTTGATCTCGTTCTATAACTATAGCTTTTTGTTCTTCAAGTTCTTTTTCTATCTTCGATGTGTTGTCACATATTTCTTTCAACTGATTTGCATTGTGATTGTATTGCTCCAAATAAAGCTTTAGAGACTCGTCCAACTTCTTCTTTAATTCCTTAGTTTCTGTAGCATACTTTTCATCAAATTGACATCGTTAGTGTTTTTGTCCCACGAGTTGAGACTCACACTCTTCTAGTTTCTTTCTTAATGTTTGGGCCTCTTCAGTTGGAAACAAGCTCTGCTGGGAGAAACGATCGACTACTCCGTGACTCTCTAGAATGCGATCAGAGGGGAGGTCCTATGGAAGATATGGCGGGAAAGATATGCTTATAACTTTGGTGACTCGGCCAAAGAGTGGTTGATTGAGAAATCTTTGTTCCTCCTCGATAAAAGAAACACTAACTATAATAAATCCCCCCCTTGAGGCACCATCAAATGCTCCTTCTGATCAACAACAAGCTTAAACCCAAGTGGGCCCCTCATGAGGGTGATAAGAGGGTGACTAACATTCTTTCTAATTCCATCTAAACCCTGTAAAATCCACCCCTGCTCTGTGGGACTTGGGAGGTCCCATGGGCACTAGTCCCATTCACTTGTACTTTTCCTTTAATTAATACAACCCAGGGAGAGTAGGCTAAGGCCGAACTTCCTTTATTTAAAAAAATAATATCAACAAATCCCCATTGGAAGTGATGCGGTGAACAAGCAGTTGGCACTCATGTATAATTTAGTACAAAGCTATGTGGATAGAGATCAATCCACAAAGGGAAATAAGCCCAAATCTTTGTGAAAAGTGGAGAGGTCTACAATGTTATCTTTTGTGGGCACATATCCCAAATGGATCTCTCCAAAAGAACCTCTCCTCACATAATGATAATAGATCTCAATGTGCTTTTTGCGAGCATGGATCATTTGGTTCTTCAAAACTACAGACTAACCAACACCAAAATCACTTGAAAGGCATATGAGACAGACATGCTCAAGAGTCAGTATCAAAGCTACTCTATACTTAGCGTCACAACTAGAAGTGGCCACGATAGGCTGCTTCTTGCTCAACCAAGATATGCATGAGCTACCAAGCATGAAGAAAAAATCACTAGTGGACACATGAGTGTCATAGTGATGAGTCCTTTCTTAGTCAGAAAAAACATGTAAATCTAGCACTGATTATCCCCCTTGGTATAAAACAACCCAAGTATCCGAGTACCACTCAAGTAGCAAAAGATACACTTAACTGCTTGCCAATGCTTGACACTTGGGCATAAACCTGCTCATATGAGAGACACCAAACTAAATATCAGGTGAAGTTATGCAAGCATCCAACAACATGCTGATAGAGAACAAAGTGAAATGCATCTCCAATATCATGAAGACCTAACCATAAACATATTTCTATAGGAGTGGCAATAGGTTTGTAATCTTGAAGGCCAAAACCCTACAATAATGTATCAATAGATTTTTCTTGACACAAATCTATTCCCCCATCAACTTGCATAGACCGAATGCCCAATTATGATGCAAATGCCCCTAATCTAACATCTCAAAAGAGGAATACAAATTAGCCTTAAATTCAGCAATATGCTTCTCATTAGGAATAGTGGGAAACAAGCATGTCATCAACATATACAGCAATGGTTAGAAGTACATCATCAACATGCTTAACATATAAGGTGCTTTCAGTTGGATTGTTCTTTAAACCATGTGCAATCAAGTAGGCATGTATCTTTTCATACCAATCACATGGTGCTTGCTTGAAACCATATAATCCTTTTTTTCAAACTACACACTTTGTTTTCATGCCCTTTTTGCACAAAACCATGAGGCTGAAATATATACGCTTCTTCATGTAAGTCACCATTTAGAAATGTAGTTTAATTTGTCCAACTAATGTACATTCCAACCATGATGAGCCTAAAGTGCACATATGCTATGAACAGTGGTCATTCGGCAAGTGGGTGCAAAGGTCTCATCAAAATCAATGCCTCTCTCTTGAGCATAACCTTTTGCAACAAGCCTATCCTTATACCTATCAACTATTCCATTATGCTTACATTTCAATTTGTATACCCATTTAGTGGCAATTGCCTTTTTGTCAAGATGAAAATAACATAAAGATCAGGTACCATTATTCATAATAAAACCAGGTTCTGATTGTATAGAAGCCATCCAATTTTCTAAATTTTGTGCTTCATCAAAAGAAACAAGCTCATTCTCATAGAAAAACTAGAGGTAGCCATGGTAGTGCATTTTGATGCAAATGAAGCACTAAGAGAGCCTGAACGAGTACGATATGACATAGGTGCATCTAATTTGTTATCCCTTAAATTTTGAACAAGCCATTTAGGCATAATTTTTACCTCCTCTATATCAACTTTCTCATCAATAAGTGCATCATGTAAATCAGCATCCGAAATGGGATGATCTACATCGTCATGTAAAGCTTGTGAAGGCAAAGAAATTGCCTCATTTGGACTAGCACTTGACTGTACCCCTGTAAAGACATGCACCAAAGTGTGATACACATCTTTGGAGCTAACTAATGTCTCCTTAGTACATGCAAGTAATGGCTGAATTGCATCTTTCACAAAAACATCATCAAGACTAGCGAAAATGTGTTTTGTTTTTGTATGATACAAAATATATGGACCCAACAAGAATACATTTCACTACCTTATCATCCAATTTCTTGTGTTGTGTCTAGGAACTAATACATATACCAAAATACCAGAGACACAAAGATGAGCAACAGATGGTTTGCAACTATGCTAGGCCTCATATGGAGTGATAGATTGCATTGATTTGGTGGAAGTAGATAGAGAATCGATGGAAGTAGACAAAGAATATGAGCAATCCAACATCAAAGTAAATAGGTTGAAATTCCTTACCAAGCAACTATTAGAACAATTGGTCAATTCTCAAAGTCAACATAGCAAACCCAAGAAAGAATAACAAGAAGTTATGCTGAAAATTGACTCTTTAGTGTCTCAAAATACAACTTGGAAATTGAAGATGAAAGAAGTTATAGTTGATTATGATACTGCCTTACTTGGATTAAAAGAATATATGCATAGTTGGAAGTGGAAAACGTATACATGTTGAATACAAAAAAGCCAATTGAATCACAAGTAAGATGCTATATGGAGGATGCCTACACATTAAGAAGAAGGAATAAAGGATTAATGACTTTTATATTGCTCAATCAACCCTTGGATAAATCAAGGATGCATGACTACCATTGTGCATCTGAGACTGAGCGGGCTCGACGGATCACACCCCATGAGAAGACAAACTTTAGAGCGCTCCCAAGCAAGACGTCTGCTTTGTAGAGTATTCCATTCTTCATAGGTAATGTTGAGGCTAGGGTCAACATCCTCGAAGTTGATCCATTGGTTGGTGTCCTGTTCCATTTTTTGAAGCCTTTGTTCCAAAGCCTCTTGGCATTCCGAATGTTCGAGGATTCCACATTCTCGATGCCATGGATCAGAAACCAAATAGAGTCATTTTGTCTGATACCAGCCATCCACTTCCAATCTTCACTGA
>CM035429.1:5212570-5382570 GCA_020310875.1 Ceratopteris richardii | reverse complement strand
AACCTCTGGCTAGCACTAGAGTAAAAAGTTCCCATGTATAGGGAAACGGTTCACATCAAAGCTACTCGAGGAACACATAAGTGTAATAGTGTAGGTTGTGTGGGATCCTCTAAGATGATATCCCAGTGATGGCTGCCATGCAATCCTGTCTATGAGGGGAGATAATTGTTAGTTATAACACTAATATGTCTGGTTTCATTGTGCTAAGCAACTAGTGGTACCTCAATTGGAACACTCACCAACAATGTTGATGTTGCATACAATAGGGATCTTGTGACTAGTGAGAATGTTGTATGTACATTTGCTCAAAGTAAGACATATGCCCAATCTTCAACATTGAACGAGAGTTAATATTCCATCATTCGTGCAAAACCAGTCTACAATGGATGCCAATGTCGATCCTTGTATAATTGACCACATGCATGTTGTGGAGTCCACACAAATTGACTTTGATAGTGGTCTAGGCTCAATGATGGAGACTGTTCTTGATTTAGTCAGCAGCTCAGATATTCATCTAGCTAGTCACAACTTTGTAGTTGATAAAGAGGTTCCTCTTTCTATCCACATGATTGTCTTTTGTCCATTCGAATCTAATCTAGGGTCTGGCTTTAACCTAGATGACATCCCCCAATGGGGTCTTCCTCCATGGTCTGATTGAGATACTCATCCAAATCAAGCTCTTCCTTCAAATACTGATCTTTCAAAGCATGTTCCTCTGCCAACTAATGATCCCTTTTTTTGTTCAAACAAAGATCATCTACATAATCCATCTTTTGATCCTAATCAGAGTCCAAACAGAGGGGTCTTCAAATGAAGGCTGCAAATGAAAACTGCTTGCACCAAAACTATTGTAAGTGAGCCTCAATTTTTGACATGTGTGGATCCCCAACAAAAGTTGTAGGTTATGTACAAGAAAATGCTACTCTAGCACAGTTTATGGCAAATGCAAAAAGAACTTTGCAAGCACATGTGAAACAATAGAAGAAGCCAAGCCATTTGTACCCAATTATAAGGTGACAGACTACTCCGTCACACCTGAACGGAGGCTTTGTACCTAATATTGAGAATCTTTTGAAAGAATAGTACCATTGTTCACCCTCTTACATCACTCTCTTTTGTAATGGGTACTATCCCCACATGTGGCATCATCCAAATCTATTAGCTATCATCACATTTTGTAGTCAGCCTATTTTGTATCGATGTTATTAAAATCTTTTGTTGTATGCGCTTCATATTCTATACCCTGTACATATTTGATAGCTCAACTATGTCATTGATTGTAACGATGTGTGGCTTTAGGTTGGATGAAAAACAAATATTTTCTCTTTTATGCTTCATATTATAGACCTCTGTACAACTTTTGATAGATTAAGATTGCCATTGATTGTAAGTTGTAACAATGTTTGGCTAATAGGTTAGCTAAAGAACAAAGTTTTATCCACAACTACTACAAAATATAATGCCCCATCCTCAACAAGTCAATGTCAAACTGTAAAAGAAGTTGAGCAAAAAGTATTAGTTTTAACTCAAACTAATCCTATTTCAACTCATACATGTCATGTTTAAACTCAAACTGATCTGATTGCAACAAAAGTTGAGCAAAAGGTATTAGCTTCAACTCAAACTGATCTTACTTCAAATCAAACATGTCCTATTTCAACTCAAACTGAACCTATTCAGAAATCGAGCAAAAAGTACCAATTTCAACTCAAATTGATCTTATTTCAACTCAAACACGTCTTATTTTAACTCAAACTGATCCTATTGCAACAAAATTTGAGCAGGAAGTATCAGTCTCAAGTCAAACTATTCATGTTGTAGTGTTTGGAGCACAAGAGAATCAAGAGCCTAAATAGCTACCATGCAAGTCAAACAAAAGAAAGAGGGATCATGTGGTAATAGAACCTGAACTTATTGAGATATGAAGGGACGCCCCCAAAGATTATACATGGCATGATAGAGGAGGAGACACAAGAACTAAAACATGTTCACAAGGATTTACTTTGTTCCATCGGAACTCAAATTCTAAATTACTATGATCATTGGATTTAAAGAAAAATCCTTTACAACTATCGATTTCATCTATTTTAGGGGTCCATGTTTTGTCTTGAGAGGGGTGAGTTGTCACACTTTTTTTCAGAGAACAAAGAAATTGAATATTAATAAAGAAGAGTTACAAAATGTGCTAGGGAGAAGCTCACCAAATACAAATAATCACTCCACCACTTGATTGAACTTCTCAGCATAGAAATGGTCACTTAAGAAACTAGTTTATAATTATCTAGTAGTCAATTCATATAGTACATAGTGCCAGACAAAAAGGTTGTCCATCATCACATGGGTTTTACAAACTCCAGAGCATACTATTGTAAACAGCCTCATAGACATCACCTATTGTACAATCGTGGAATGGTGACATTGATATTTTAATGCATCTTACAATATGGGAATACATATAAGCTGGTGGTCTTGTTTCTAACAACCTATAGACATTTTCTTCTAGTCTCTCATAAAATAAACCCACCACATAATATGTTCTTGAAGCTATCATGTTGTTCCAAACATCCTTTATACTCTTCGGAGTGAACTATTTACCTTGTGTGCACTTTCATAAATAGAAATTCGCACCTTCATCATTGTCCTCTTCTATGTTGATTGAAAAGTTTTCATCCACTACCAATGCATCTGATAGATATTTTCCATCACATTCAAATGTAAAATTGGAAAAGGATGAGTCTTTGCTTCATCTGATTCATTGATAGGAGTCAAAGTATGGTACACGCAATTTTGAACATGGCATTTATTAATGCATCTTTTCCAGTGACCATGGATACAATGATAGCAAAAACATGTTAATTCTCTGACACCAATGCAATGTCCATCTAGCCTTGAATAGCCATGAATCGAATGCAAGGATTGAACTTGAGATATCCCCTTACAATCCCAAGCCTTCTCCCTTATTACTTTATCAATTCCCAGAAGACTCGTATGGCATACCTCCCTTTTGACCATGTCAAATGTTTCTTGAGAAATTCCACAAGATTTGAAACACACAACATTGCACCGTCAGATTTAAGTTGTTCATGGGTTAGTGCCCTTTTCACAACTGAACCTGCACCATCATGTTGTCCCCTCTCGTGCCCTCACTCGAAAGTTCCATACCATAGTCATGCTTGTTAGCCGTGGATATCTCCCTACAAAGTAGAATGGATGTTTAGATTTAAAGTAAGAAGCTACACCATCTGACCATACCCAATGTTGGCTTGAGTCAAGATTTAATTCTCTCAACCATTGCCAATGTAATTGGAAACAATGTTGAAAAAAAAGGATGTTCTGCTTCTTGTCATCCAATATGAAGAAGTGGATTACCTTTTTAGGAATTCCCTCCAAGAAAAAATATGTGATATGCAAAAAAATAGTTATGTGTACACACCACCAATCCATAGATTGTATTTCATTTTGCTCATGGAATGTATAGTTCTCTACAAAATCAACCATTGAAACCACAACATCGCATGGGAACTCGGAGACACACATCTTAAACTAGTTCACTTGCCATAAATAAATGAAATTGTGCTTGATAAATTTCTTTACAGCTCTCTCAAATATTCTTGTTACAATTTTAGGACTCATCTCCCTCTTTATCAATTCTTTCCTTTTACGAACTTTTCCTTCATACATTGACTCGACATCTTTAAAGATCTTTATAGGAATATGATTTCCTTAATGCTAGTCTCTCTCGAACATGACTTAAAATGTGCTACTCTGCGATCAGATCACTCACCCATCACACATCTGTACTGTTGGAATATGGTATCATTTTGACGTGGGCAAAGAATACTATCCATGATGCACCTAATTGATCAAAACCTAGTTGTTGAAGCATTGCACCTTGATGTCTTCCCTACTTGAAAAATAGAACAGTCACAATTATAAAGACAGCTATGCACGATAGAGCTTGACTGACATGGGAGATTGATTTCATCCTTAAGGTATTACATTTAAACATGATAATTGTAGCAACATGTGAATGTATCTTGCAATATCTTAAAAAAATATGGCCTCAATGATTTGAACTTTCGAAGCCGGATACTTATCATTGGATGGCATTTTTTGAAGCATATAAATAGCTCCATCTACATTACACAAAAAAGTGGCTATTAATAGTAATTAATTAGCTTGTTACCAGTTTTCTATTACTAAGTATTTGGTTCTTGGTTAGTTGTTACAAGGTGTTAGCTTGTTACTAGTTAACTATTACTAAGTCGCTGGTTCTTAGTTAGTTGTTAGTGATTAGCTATAACTATTTAGCTTGTTAACAATTAGTTATTCCTAAGTAGCTATTCCTTGGTTAGTTATTTGTAATTAGTTATTTTTAATTACTTATTTTTAATTAGCTATTACTAATTAGCTTGTTACGAGTAAGCTATTTCTAAGTAGTTGGTTCTTGGTTAGATTTTAGTAATTAGTTGTTACTAATTAGTTTGTTACTAATTATCTTGTTACTAATTAGCTATTACTAAGTAGTTGGTTCTTGGTTAGTTGTTTGTAATTAGCTATTACTAATTATCTTTATACTAATTAGCTATTATTAAGTAGTTGGTTCTTAGTTACTTGTTTGTCTATTACTAATAAGCTTGTTGCTAGTTGTCTATTACTAAGTTGTTGATTCTAGGTTGCTTGCTAGTAATTAGTTATTAATAATTATCATATTATCAAGTAGTTATTACTAAGTAGTTGTTCCTTAATTAGGTATTAGAAATTAGCTATTAATAATTAGCTTGTTACCAATTAGCTATTAAAAATTAGCTTGTTACCAATTAGCTATTACTAGGTAGCTTGTTCTTAGTTAGCTTGTAAGTAATTACCTATTACTAATTAGTTTGTTACTAATTGTTGGCTCATGAGAATCAATAATTAATGATTTGGACAAAGGATTGAAATCAAATAATAAAGCAAAGGTCAAATTCTGAGGCTTGAATATTAGTGCATGATTAGAAGATGAAGACTTGTATATACATGTACATTAAGATTAAAATTAGTTCACTTATACCTTTGTAATGGTGATGAGTTTGTACATATATGCCTATATATACAAGCATAGAGTCGGGGCATAAGTGAGAGGAGAGTTATAAACCAAGTATAGATGAGTAGACGAAGAATGTATGTGATGAATGAATGAGATTCATCAATGTGCTTGATCATTTGATAAATCCTTTTGTAGATGTCTAAGTGTATAATTAACACATCTCTATACAATTTTTGAGAGTTTAATTGTAATAAAGTTGAAAGAATTGTGAGTAGGAACATTTACATGTGTAAATGTGCAGAACTGAAGATAGAAACAAGTGCAATCCCGGTGTTCAATGTTTTGATCAGTTTTCCCTCCACAGTGTACATTTTTGAGCAAGCAACCACTCATTCTTTAAGTTGGAAGGTAAACTAGTTGTGGATAAAAGCATTTCAATAAGTGGTGTCTAATTTTGGAGAACTCTACATTGGAAGTTATAGGTGTTCAAGTGGACTACTCAGAAGAACAGTTTTAGACATAGGTGTATTTTTTGGAGTAAATCTCACGATTTACTAAATCTTTTGAAGATTTTTAACTTGGAGAAGGCGTGAAAAGACTAGGCAACACTTGATACAAAATTTCATTCAAAACTTTACATATTTGAAGAGTCAATGAGTGGATTAATTGTAGCGGATTTTTCTGAGTATTCAATGTTTCATAGTTATCATAAGTTTTGATAATTTGGGATTGATCTTCCAAAATTGGTTGAGGTTTTGAGTTTTCCTTGATATAGAGATACTCTAACATCAAGGATAGCTTACTCTTTTGGAGATTAACACTCTCCATCGATGGTATAAGGGAAGGAGTCATCAGAATTGAAGAAAGGAAGACCCCGACTATTGTAGTTATACAAAAATCAATCTTTGAAGATTGAGAAGGTGAAAGTTTGAAGTGAAAGCTAGAGAAGGAGGCTTGAAGATATCAAGAAGATCAAAAGGAACTACATTCGAAGTAAAGGTACATTCATTATTCACAAAGTTTGAAGAATTTATTACACAAGTGAAAGAGGATGGGAGATTCTTTTCAGATAGAGAAAACTATCCTGCTTGGCCTATGAGGATGGAAGCTCATCTTATGAGCAAAGACCTAATAGGATATATCACAGGTGAAGAAGAAAAACCAGAATTTAGAGATCCTAGTGTTCCAACCAGGGAAGAGCTCTCAAATTTGAAGACATCGATGAAGAAGGATGGTCAAGCAAGGAGCATTATCTACATGGGAGTCAATGATTACTTGCTACCTCATATTCTTGAAAGTGCAAGTGACATATGGAATGCCTTGGAGGAGCATTTCCAAAACACTACAAAGTCAAGGAAGGCATCTTTATGAGCACAGTTCACCACATTCAAAAAGAAAGCTTCTCAATCTATTTCTGATTATGTAGCAAGGATCAAGGACAGTGCAGATGCATTAGGAGCAGTTGATGAAGATATATGGGTATAAACAAATTGTTTCAGGAAAGAAAGAAGGAAGGCTATTCACATTGAAGATTCAAGGCAATTTTGATCATGCCTTGTTCACTTATGGAGGATATAAGATCTTTGAGTTGGATCTTTGACATAAAAGGCTTGGACATTTCAATGAAAGAGGTATTAGGGTAAGATCAATAATGGTTAAATGCTTGGATTACCTAATGTTGCAGGTCAACACATGATATACATATGTGAAGCATGTCAATTAGGTAAGGCTCATAAGAAATCATATAGTAAGCATGGTTTCATGTATTCAATGATGAGTCTAAAAGTCACCAACGTGCCGACACCCAAGTGGAAAAGCCATTGCCATGTTGGGTGAGGCAGCTCTATGATTCTGCAAACCTCATCCCACAATCATTAGAACAGGTTGCAGATGGACCGAGGCGATCACAGAAAATAGAGGAACAGAGACGGGCAAGCGCCCATATTGTAAACACAACCTTGATGGCTGATCTCATTCAAGAAGAAGTGAAGGAACAAACCAATGTGGAAGAGGCACTCCATGATCCGAATTGGAGGGCTACCATGCAAACAAAATACAAAAATATCATGAAGAATGGAACTTGGGAGCTAGTGGATCGACCCCCTAAGCGTAAAGTCATTGGCACCAAGTGGGTTTGGAAGCTAAAGTACAAGACTGATGGTACTCTAGAAAAATATAAAGCAAGACTTGTTGCACAGGGCTACTCACAAGTTGAAGGCATTGACTTTTGTGAATCATTTGCCCCAACTGCAAGAATGACTACTATCCGAGAAGTACTAGTTGTGGCTGCACACAAGCATTGGCCAGTCTATCACATGGATGTCAAATCAGCGTTCCTAAATGGAGACCTCAAGGAGGAGGTATATGTGTCTCAGCCACCAGGTTTTGAGGCTCCCCATTCAGAGAACAAGGTATGTAAGCTGAAGAAGGCATTATATGGGCTAAAACAAGCCCCTAGAGCATGGTACCAGCGTTTAGATAAGTATCTCTTGGATCTAGGGTTCAAAAGATGTGCTTCTGATGCTAACTTGTATGTTCTAAAGAAAGGAGGGAAGACAATTGTGCTTGTACTCTATGTAGATGACCTTGTGATTACAGGAAATGATGACGCTCTTCTTCGACAAACAAAAGATGCCCCTGATTTCAAAATTTGAAATGCTAGACTTGGGCTTAATGCATTATTGCTTAGGTCTTGAAGTTTGGCAGGAACCAAGGAAGATTTTCATCTCTCAACAAAAGTATGCAAGGCAGATATTGAAGGCATTTGACATGGAGGATTGCAAGGAAATTTCTACACCTATGGAGGTCAACACAAAATTATCTATTGAAGATACTTCACCTCCAGTGGATATTGGAAGATACAGGAAATTAGTTGGAAGTCTCATCTACTTGTGCAATAGCACACCAGACATCTCTTATGTTGTTGGAATAGTAAGCAGGTTCTCTAATAAGCCTTGCCAAACTCATTGGAAGGCAAGCATGTGGATACTTAGGTATGTGAAAGGAACTACTGATTTTGGTATTATGAAGAAGGATCATCTTTGGTCGGATACTGTGACTCAGATTGGGCAGGAGATATTGATACCAGAAAATCAGTTTCTGGATATTGCTTTTCTTAAGGATCAAGGATTTTCTCTTGGATTAGTAAGAAGCAACCAACTGTAGCATTATCTTCTACTCAAACTGAGTACAAAGTTGCATGTGTTGCAGCATGTGAATCAGTATGGTTGAGGAGGATCCTATGGCACATAGGAATACAAGGACAGGAGGCTACAAAGTTGAAGTGTGACAACCAAAGTTGCATGGCCATCGCCAAAAATCATGTTTTCCATGCACATACCAAGCACATAGAAATCTAGTATCACTATGTGTGTGAGTTGACTGAGGACGGGGTCATGGAGATAAGCTATTGTCCTACTGAAGAAAATGGAGCAGACATCTTCACCAAGGCTCTTGGGAGAGAGCAACTTCTTCGACACTTTCCAAAGCTTGGGATTGGACCAAGGAGGTAGTTCACCGTAGGGTGGACATTGAGGGGGGTGTTAGATATGCTCAATACTCCACCCTCATGTGACCACAAATGATCCATGGTGCTCTAAGTTGTAAGGCCCCCATTATGAGGAGAAGCCATTATGAGATCCCGGACACTTGTGGAACCCTAACTTCCATGTTAGATGAGGTCTATGTGTGACCGTTGATGGTTGTAGATGATATTTGTGAACCTAACCATTAGGTTAGGTAGGGCATAAACTTCCAGGCCATTCCGTTGCCATTTAAGGTGAAAAAAAAGGTCTTGTGGTGTCGCGCAGTGTCGGAGAGAAATACTCTCCTTACTTGGAAGTCAAAACACTAAAAATAATTCGCACGCACAATGTTCATCGGAGATATACATGTTTGTGGTAAAGATCTTGACAACTATATGGAACCAGCTAAACACTTTCGATGCAATCAAAGTTCTGCAGGGCTTCATCAGTTTTATTCTACAAAGCAAAATCTCTGTGTAGTGGAGATAACATGGAAGGCATGATCAAAATTGATGAAGTAAAAAACGTCATGTGTTCTATTTATTGGAACATGTTTTATGCTGGTGGCCTTTCTTTTTTCTCATTAAGATGTATAGAAATGTATATGCCATCACTAAAATATATAAGCGACTATTGTATATGAGCATATATATTGATGGGCGTACGTTTTTTTTATGAAGAAACTCTTAATAAATAAAGAGTTTTGTTTTAAATTAAAAGTAGAGTTGAGATCTCTGGAGGAGAGTACGCATGAAGAGTGGCAGATAGAAGGATGGCCAATTCATTATACTTTTTTAAATTGAGAGTTTAAGGAATTAGTGGGCCAGTAAGGAGAAGATGACTCGAGATGAAGACAAATATTGATTCAGAGTTTTTGCATGGAAATAGGCCAATTCTGCATGAAGGTAACGTCGGTCGATATTTCTTTTTGGAAAGAGAAGGACGTCATTCTGATATCTGGGCATCGAGGCTGTGGCTACTTCCGCCTCTTGTCACTGCACTTTTGGCATGATCAGACAACGAAGGTAGAAGCGCCATACGATGGGGAGAATATTAAGGAGGCCGATATACATTTTTGAGCAGGCAATGTTAGGAGCAACGGATATTAACAAGCAATGACAATTTTTGAGGGTTCCCGATCATGGCATCGCCCTTATTCCTTCAACAGTACCCTGAGACTCTACATCTATCACCTGACTCTCACAACGCCAACGTTGATGCATCCAGAATCTGAGTCGGAAAGTGCTAATAGCGCTAAAGACTAAGTCTGCTTCGATAAATGCTTTGATTATCTCACACACAATTCAATCATCTGACAGCGACTAGGAGAGTTTTACCTTCGACAATGATTTGCTCATTGCTAGCATCCGGTTCCTCAGACTTTTGCGACAACTCCCTGTTTTATTTAGTGCTCCATTGGTGTATACACTAATCAAAGAAGGATTGTCAGAGGGCAAATTCAACGGGACACTGTAGGTGAAGCTTGGCGGACAATTATAGGAAGTGAATATCAGACTTGGGCATGATCTGAAGAGGAAAACGCATGATCTGAGAAGGAAGGAACGCAGTTGAGAAAACAGGTAGTTCCACATGTGAAGGGGGGCCTCACAAAGATCTGAAGAGGGCGCGCACGTTCGGGATGGCAAGTTTTCTTACACTGTGCAGTTGAATCAACTGGGAGAAGTTAGAAGTCCAGAGCGCTGAGGAGGGACCAATCTTCGTGTTCATTGAGGAAGACACGCAGCGCATACTATGAGAGGAGTGAGGCTATTATGTGGATTGTTTGGATCAACGTCATAGAGGAAGCGTTAAAGAAATTATGGAGAATAATATAGAGCGCTGTGAGAATTTATCCCCTTGATGCTCTGTTCTGACTGACAACCTTCTCTACGTGTATGTTGATGAAAGGTATGCTGATGAGGAAGTGCGCTCGTCTATTATAGCTTTGCATAGACCCACCTGGAAGAATTGCAAATATATATTTTAAAGTATTGTTTTAGATTATGTATTGCTTACAATTGCATATATGAATAGATGATGTGCATAGTCTTTGAAAAAGACATTTTTGAGATATACAGATGCAAAATTTTACGTTTCAAATTCCATATAGTACCCACTGTTTTTTTCGCAACACTCCAATCCTTTGAGTTAGAGGTAAAGAGCACTTGAATCTGTGGATGTTGGTGGTTGTACCTGTTTGAGAAGATTTTCTATTCATCACTATCATCAATTGAGGGAGACGGGTATCACTGGCTGGTATCGGTTGACGAAATTAGAACAAATGTTCCTTATGTGTTGAACATGACAGTGTCGATCTCTTTTATCATCCGACATCAATCCTAGAGTTCTTTTGCGGGCATTTCTGAAACCATTCATATCTCAACACTAGCAGGTATTATGTCTTGATTAAAGCACACCAGTCAGTTTTGTTCTGCCAAGATGTTTTTGAATCTGCGCTATTTCTAGAGGTATGCATATGTATCTTTAAATATCCGTATTTTATTAGCGAAGCATGAGAATATATGAGTGATTTTCATCATCTCTACAATATTGCTTTCCTGCGCTATAATATTCGGGTTTAAAAAACAAAGTTCATAGCTTTGATCATGTTGTTACATTCTTGAGTGTTCTTACATAACATGATATTCCGTATCACTGCATATATATGACTCAACGATTTGGAAATATTGACAAGAATATGAATCAATTAAGCAATATAGCGAGAACATTTTGATATTTACTATTGTCAGAAGTAATTCGAGCTAAGATCCTATATTCTATATTAAGGATAAATTTCTTGTACTTCTTAATTGCAAAGAGCGAGTTGCAAAGATCTTGGGTAGACACTGTTTATGAATAAATTGTTTGGAAGTAAATGTTTCGTTACCTACAGTGTTTATTTTACAGTACTTTGTTTTTATCAATATAATTAATGCATTCGAGATTTCATATAAATATTAGTAAAATTTCTTGCAGATGTCAAGCTAGAAATGATGTGCAATAGGATTTAATCTTGTTTTACGATTCATGCTTTATTGGCGGATTGATATGTTCTGTTTGGCTTCCAAGATTTGACCCGCATGCCCTCTCCTGCAAACCATGACGCGTTCCAAGAAAGTTCGAAGATTCTCTAAGAGAGTTTTGCACAAAAGGCGAAGATGATATCTCATTAATTTGAATATTCAGAAATAACTTGAAAACTATCCAATATAGGATTACCGATTATCTAATTTCTCTGGCCGTAGATGAATATCCTCATTAACAATGGAATTTGATGCAAACATGAAACCGACTCGGATTTAGTTTTTGATCACTGCATATATAGTTGCATATTTTTTAAGGTTTCTCTTTTTTCTAAGAACAGATACTTAATGTAAAGATCAATCTTGGTTTTCATAAAACTTCTTCTGTTATAACACATTTAGCGCTAAATTACTTCTTAAGCATGTGAATAGTCAAAAGGTTTTATTGTATCCTTTGGAAATAGTATCTCGTGTTTCGATAAAGATTTTAAAGTATGATTGTCAGTCCAAAGCTAGTTTTAGTTAAATGATGTCACAAATTTTGATACGTTCTTTGCAGTCAAACTAAACGATTGTTTTGAGTTTTTATGTATTCACTAGAGATAACTAAGAAGAAGAATATCATAGAATTGTACTCTTATTTGATATACATGAAAAAGAGTAAATATGATGAAGTCTAGAAGGTCTTAAATTGAACTCCTAATCATTGTCTCTTTAAATTTCCACTGCACCTGAGCTTGCTCCAAGCACCCCGCGTGCGCCGTTAGCGAGGCGACTGAATTGATCCGCCAGTCGTCACCATTTGCTCCGACATTTGAACCCGACGTGAAACAATGGAGGCAATCTCAGGTGACGTATGTTTAAATTTCTGTTTAGAAGTAAGCATGTTCCTTCAGGTGGAAACCAGAAAACATAAAACAGTATGAAATGATGGGTTTTTATTTTCTTTCTCCCTTATCAAAAAAGATATGAAATGACGGGAGTTTATTTTCTTTCTCCCTTATCAAAAAAGATATGAAATGACGGGAGTTTATTTTCTTTATCCCTTATCAAAAAAGATATGAAATGCAGGAGTTTATTTTCTTTCTCCCTTATCAAAAAAGATATGAAATGACGAGAGTTTATTTTCTTTCTCCCTTATCAAAAAAGATATGAAATGATGGGAGTTTATTTTCTTTCTCCCTTATCAAAAAAGATATGAAATGACGAGAGTTTATTATCTTTCTCCCTTATCAAAAAAGATATGATATGACGGGAGTTTATTATCTTTCTCCCTTATCAAAAAAAGATATGATATGATGAAATTTGTGACATGATGAAGATGAATCTGATAGAATATATGAATTTATATTTGCAAGATAAATGATAATGAAGATTACTTGTTTTGTATCTTCTGCTTTATGAGTACTTATAGGAATTGACCATGAGTTATGAAATTGCAGGTTAAATGATAATGAAGATTAGTTTTTTTGTAGTTTCTACTTATGATTGCTTACAGGTCCGAAGATGAATTGATCAAAGCAATTGAACATTTTATGCCAAAAGTTCTGATGAACTTAAAGAGAGCTGAAGATGGAGTCAATATAGATCAGGTGAAAAAGTTCTAAATCTGATTTATGTTTTAATTTATTATGAAAGTTCATGCATTATCATAATTAGATATGTACATTCTTCATATAGGTTAAGAAACTTCTTAAAATTATGAAAAGTACAATTTACACTGAAGTAGGAACGTGCTTGAAGAGAAGATAGGGATTAGAGACCTATGGTTGTCATATGAATAGTTGACAGAACCCTTAACTTGCAACTCTTAGTAAAAGTAGGCTTGTTTTATATAGGTAAGCTTCCTTAAATCTGACCCATTTTACTAAAGAGATCCTAGTTCCGCTTTAGCTTACCTCTAGATCCTTTGCTCTGATTAAGGGTTAAGCCTTTCCCCTTCATCAAAAAAGTTGCGAAAAAAAATTGAAAGCACTACATTAATGGTTGCTGCATATGAAAAGAGAAAAAATGACAAAAAAGAAAAATTATGATGAAAAAAGAGATGAAAGAAAAATCAAATCATTTCAATGAATCAGTTGTGGTCTTGAAATCACTTCTAAATTGAAAAGCGGGCTATATAAGGCGGATGTATGCTAGAGGAGAATTAGTTTTTTGTATCTTAATGGCAAGTGGCTAGGAGATGAGGATAGAAGGCTTATATAACATATGCTTTACTTATGAACAGAGTTAATAGAAGAATTAGTACGAACACTATTTGAATGACTTCTATAGTTTCTTTCTAAGACCTCTTTTCTAACTCATGCATTGAACGAAAAGATTGAAAATCAAACTTTCATAATTTTATAAGTTTTCTTTGCTATTTGAAGATGTACCAATGATAGAAGCATTTTTTATAGACTATTTGCATTTGAGTCATGAATAATTTTCAAAAGAATTTGATATTGCCTTCTCTGATCTGTAGGTTTGACCCATCGAGGACGATGTGCAGGCTTGGTGGGGGTGGATGCCGAAGAGAAATACTCTCCTTACTTGGAAGTCAAAACACTAAAAATAATTCGCACACACAATGTTCATCGGAGATATACATGTTCGTGGTAAAGATCTTGACAACTATATGGAACCAGCTAAACACTTTCGATCCAGTCAAAGTTCTGCAGGGCTTCATCAATTTTATTCTACAAAGCAAAATCTCTGTGTACTGGAGATAACATGGAAGGCATGATCAAAATTGATGAAGTAAAAAACGTCCTTTGTTCTATTTATTGGAACATGTTTTATGCTGGTGGCCTTTCTTTTTTCTCATTAAGATGTATAGAAATGTATATGCCATCACTAAAATATATAAGCGACTATTGTATATGAGCATATATTGATGGGCGTACGTTTTCTTTATGAAGAAACTCTTAATAAATAAAGAGTTTTGTTTTAAATTAAAAGTAGAGTTGAGATCTCTGGAGGAGAGTACGCATGAAGAGTGGCAGATAGAAGGATGGCCAATTCATTATACTTTAAATTGAGAGTTTAAGGAATTAGTGGGCCAGTAAGGAGAAGATGACTCGAGATGAAGACAAATATTGATTCGGAGTTTTTGCATGGAAATAGGCCAATTTTGCATGAAGGTAACGTCGGTCGATGTTTCTTTTTGGAAAGAGAAGGACGTCGTTCTGATATCTGGGCATCGAGGCTGTGGCTACTTCCAGTGGATGAAGGCAGTGCCTCTTGTCACTGCACTTTTGGCATGATCAGACAACGAAGGTAGAAGCGCCATACGATGGGGAGAATATTAAGGAGGCCGATATACATTTTTGAGCAGGCAATGTTAGGAGCAACGGATATTAACAAGCGACGACAATTTCTGAGGGTTCCCGATCATGGCATCGCCCTTATTCCTTCAACAGTACCCTGAGACTCTACATCTGTCACTTGACTCTCACAGTGCCAACGTTGATGCATCCAGAATCTGAGTCGGAAAGTGCTAATAGCGCTAAAGACTAAGTCTGCTTCGATAAATGCTTTGATTATCTCACACACAATTCAATCATCTGACCGCGACTCGCAGAGTTTTACCTTCAACAATGATTCGCTCTCTGCTAGCGTCCGGTTCCTCAGACTTTTGCGACAACTCCCTATTTTATTTAGTGCTCCATTGTTGCATACACTAATCAAAGGAGGATTATCAGACGACAAATTCAACGGGACACTGTAGGTGAAGCTTGGCGGACAATTATAGGAAGTGAATATCTGACTTGGGCATGATCTGAAGAGGAAAACGCATGATCTGAGAAGGAAGGAACGCAGTTGAGAAAACAGGTAGTTCCACATGTGAAGGGGGGCCTCACAAAGATCTGAAGAGGGCGCGCACGTTCGGGATGGCAAGTTTTCTTACACTATGCAGCTGAATCAACTGGGAGAAGTTAGAAGTCCAGAGCGCTGAGGAGGGGCGAATCTTCGTGTTCATTGAGGAAGACACGCAGCGCATACTATGAGAGGAGCGAGGCTATTATGTGGATTGTTTGGATCAACGTCATAGAGGAAGCGTTAAAGAAATTATGGAGAATAATATACAGCGCTGTCAGAATTTATCCCCTCGACGCTCTGTTCTGACTGACAACCTTCTCTACGTGTATGTTGATGAAAGGTATGTTGATGAGGAAGTGCGCTCGTCTATTATAGCTTTGCATAGACCCACTTGGAAGAATTGCAAATATATATTTTAAAGTATTGTTTTAGATTACGTATTGCTTACAATTGCATATATGAATAGATGATGTGCATAGTCTTTGAAAAAGATATTTTTCAGATATAAAGATGCAAAATTTTACGTTTCAAATTCCATATAGTACCCACTGTTTTTTTCGCAACACTCCAATCCTTCGAGTTAGAGGTAAAGAGCACTTGAATCTGTGGATGTTTGTGGTTGTACCTGTTTGAGAAGATTTTCTATTCATCACTATCATCAATTGAGGGAGACGGGTATCAGTGGCTGGTATCGGTTGACGAAATTAGAACAAATGTTCCTTATGTGCTGAACATGACAGTGTTGATCTCTTTTATCATCCGACATCAATCCTAGAGTTCTTTTGCGGGCATTTCTGAAACCATTCATATCTCAACACTAGCACGTATTATGTCTTGATTAAAGCACACCAGTCAGTTTTGTTCTGCCAAGATGTTTTTGAATCTGCGATATTTCTAGAGGTATGCATATGTATCTTTAAATATCTGTATTTTATTAGCGAAGCATGAGAATATATGAGTGATTTTCATCATCTCTACAATATTGCTTTCCTGCGCTATAATATTCGGGTTTAAAAAACAAAGTTCATAGCTTTGATCATGTTGTTACATTCTTGAGTGTTCTTACATAACATGATATTCCATATCACTGCATATATATGACTCAGCGATTTGGAAATATTGACAAGAATATGAATCATTTAAGCAATATAGCGAGAAGATTTTGATATTTACTATTGTGAGAAGTAATTTGAGCTAAGATCCTATATTCTATATTAAGGATAATTTTCTTGTACTTTTCAATTGCAAAGAGCGAGTTGCAAAGATCTTGGGTAGACACTGTATATGAATAAATTGTTTGGAAGTAAATGTTTCGTTACCTACAGTCTTTATTTTACAGTACTTTGTTTTTATCAATATAATTAATGCATTCGAGATTTCATATAAATATTAGTAAAATTTCTTGCAGATGTCAAGCTAGAAATGATGTGCAATAGGATTTAATCTTGTTTTATGATTCATGCTTTATTGGCGATGAAGACAAATATTGATTTGGAGTTCTTGCATGGAAATAGGCTAATTCTGCATGAAGGTAACGTCGACCGATATTTCTTTTTGGAAAGAGAAGGACGTCGTTATGATATCTGGGCATCGAGGCTGTGGCTACTTCCAGTGGATGAAGGCAGTGCCTCTTGTCACTGCACTTTTGGCATGATCAGACAACGAAGGTAGAAGCGCCATACGATGGGGAGAATATTAAGAAGGCCGATATACATTTTTGAGCAGGCAATGTTAGGAGCAACGGATATTAACAAGCGACGACAGTTTCTGAGGGTTCCCGATCATGGCATCACCCTTATTCCTTCAATAGTACCCTGAGACTCTACATCTGTCACCTGACTCTCACAGCGCCAACGTTGATGCATCCAGAATCTGAGTCGGAAAGTGCTAATAGCGCTAAAGACTAAGTCTGCTTCGATAAATGCTTTGATTATCTCACACACAATTCAATCATCTGACAGCGACTCGCAGATTTTTACCTTCGACAATGATTCGCTCTCTGCTAGCATCCGGTTCCTCAGACTTTTGCGACAACTCCCTATCTTATTTAGTGCTCCATTGCTGTATACACTAATCAAAGGAGGATTGTCAGAGGACAAATTCAACGGGTCACTGTAGGTTAAGCTTGGCGGACAATTATAGGAAGTGAATATCAGACTTGGGCATGATCTGAAGAGGAAAACGCATAATCTGAGAAGCAAGGAACGCAGTTGAGAAAACAGGTAGTTCCACATGTGAAGGGGGGCCTCACAAAGATCTGAAGAGGGCGCGCACGTTCGGGATGGCAAGTTTTCTTACACTGTGCAGCTGAATCAACTGGGAGAAGTTAGAAGTCCAGAGCGCTGAGGAGGGGCCAATCTTCGTGTTCATTGAGGAAGACACACAGCGCATACTATGAGAGGAGCGAGGCTATTATGTGGATTGTTTGGATCAACGTCATAGAGGAAGCGTTAAAGAAATTATGGAGAATAATATACAGCGCTGTCAAAATTTATCCCCTTGACGCTCTGTTCTGACTGACAGCCTTCTCTACGTGTATGTTGATGAAAGGTATGCTGATGAGGAAGTGCGCTCGTCTATTATAGCTTTGCATAGACCCACCTGGAAGAATTGCAAAGATATGTTTTAAAGTATTGTTTTAGATTATGTATTGCTTACAATTGCATATATGAATAGATGATGTGCGTAGTCTTTGAAAAAGACATTTTTGAGATATACAGATGCAAAATTTTACGTTTCAAATTCCATATAGTACCCACTGTTTTTTTCGCAACACTCCAATCCTTTGAGTTAGAGGTAAAGAGCACTTGAATCTGTGGATGTTGGTGGTTGTACCTGTTTGAGAAGATTTTCTATTCATCACTATCATCAATTGAGGGAGACGGGTATCAGTGGCTGGTATCGGTTGAAGAAATTAGAACAAATGTTCCTTATGTGCTGAACATGACAGTGTCGATCTCTTTTATCATCCGACATCAATCCTAGAGTTCTTTTGCGGGCATTTCTGAAACCATTCATATCTCAACACTAGCAGGTATTATGTCTTGATTAAAGCACACCAGTCAGTTTTGTTCTGCCAAGATGTTTTTGAATCTGCGCTATTTCTAGAGGTATGCATATGTATCTTTAAATATCCGTATTTTATTAGCGAAGCATGAGAATATATGAGTGATTTTCATCATCTCTACAATATTGCTTTCCTGCGCTATAATATTCGGGTTTAAAAAACAAAGTTCATAGCTTTGATCATGTTGTTACATTCTTGAGTGTTCTTACATAACATGATATTCCGTATCGCTGCATATATATGACTCAGCGATTTGGAAATATTGATAAGAATATGAATCAATTAAGCAATATAGCGAGAAGATTTTGATATTTACTATTGTCAGAAGTAATTCGAGCTAAGATCCTATATTCTATATTAAGGATAAATTTCTTGTAGTTCTTAATTGCAAAGAGCGAGTTGCAAAGATCTTGGGTAGACACTCTATATGAATAAATTGTTTGGAAGTAAATGTTTCGTTACCTACAGTGTTTATTTTACAGTACTTTGTTTTTATCAATATAATTAATGCATTCGAGATTTCATATAAATATTAGTAAAATTTCTTGCAGATGTCAAGCTAGAAATGATGTGCAATAGGATTTAATCTTGTTTTACGATTCATGCTTTATTGGCGTATTGATATGTTCTGTTTGGCTTCCAAGATTTGACCCGCATGCCCTCTCCTGCAAACCATGATGCGTTCCAAGAATGTTCGAAGATTCTCTAAGAGAGTTTTGCACAGAAGGCAAAGGATAATATCTCATTAATTTGAATATTCAGAAATAACTTGAAAACTATCCAATATAGGATTACCGATTATCTAATTTCTCTAGCCATAGATGAATATCCTCATTAACAATGGAATTTGATGCAAACATGAAAGCGACTCGGATTTAGTTTCTGATCACTGCATATATAGTTGCATATTTTTGAAGGTTTCTCGTTTTTCTAAGAACAGATAATGTAAAGATCAATCTTGGTTTTCATAAAACTTCTTCTGTTATAACACATTTAGCGCTAAATTACTTCTTAAGCATGTGAATAGTCAAAAGGTTTTATTGTATCCTTTGGAAATAGTATCTCGTGTTTCGATAAAGATTTTAAAGTATGATTGTCAGTCCAAAGCTAGTTTTAGTTAAATGATGTCACAAATTTTGATAAGTTTTTTGCAGTCAAACTAAACGATTGTTTTGAGTTTTTATGTATTCACTAGAGATTCTCGAAAAGCACCTTGCATGCATTGTATGACCAACATTTGAATTGATCATCCTTTGACTAAGTGAATAGTGTTATACTCTTTGGCTTAACTAAGAAGAAGAATATCATAGAATTGTACTCTTATTTGATATACATGAAAAAGAGTAAATATGATGAAGTCTAGAAGGTCTTAAATTGAACTACTAATCATTGTCTCTTTAAATTTCCACTGCACCTGAGCTTGCTCCAAGCACCCCGCATGCGTCGTTAGCGAGGTGACTGAATTGATCCGCCAGTCGTCACGATTTGCTCCGACAGCGGTTTCCCCATAGAAACTTAATGGGGGGAGTGCAGAGGGGGGCTTGCCCCCTTCTGTGGGGTCTGGGGGGCCTATCCCCTCGGCCCCTAGGGCCGAGGCGGTAGGACTTCTGGTCGTGGAGATATTGTCGGATCATATATTTTATCGACTATTTTGTATCTCCCGACTATGTTTATCTATACCGAACCGCCTTGTAAAAGCTATATAAGCACGGCCCAAGTTGAGCTTTACATAGCATTGCGCACTAGTAAGCCCTTCATCTAGAGTCTGTCTAGATCACCATCTAAGCTCCACAATGGGAGCGCACGGGTGGACAGCACCATCAATGTAAATGCATTACGCTCGGCAATATGAGAATTTGAGTTCTCTATCTCTCAGTCTGCATCTATCTTTGTCTGCGTTTTTCTCTCAACTGTGTCTACAGGTCTATTCCGCTATGCTGTTATTTTTTTTTTACATCCCCACCCTGTGGAAAAATCCGTTTTGCGTAGATCTTCCAGGGCAATGGCTACTTGGTTGTAACCTGAAAATCCATCAAAAAAGCTATAAATTTCCTTGCCTGCAACACCCTCCAATAAATGTTCGGTGATTGGAAGTGGATAGCTATCTCTAATCGTAGCGGCATTAACTTTTTTAAGGTTAATACACACTCGCAACTTCATGTTCTTCTTGGGCACCACTACAATGGAGGACACCCATTTAGTATGCTCAATCACATAGATGAATCAAGCTTCAATCAATCTATCAATTTCTTCTTTTATTTTAGCTGCATAAGTGTCATTATATGTGTAGGGTTTTTGTTTGTTGGGCTTGGCATCAACTATCATGGGGATAGTATGAGAGCATATTCTTGGATCTACCCCCTTCAAGTCTCTATAGTGCCATGCAAACACGTCCCTATATTCCCTTAATAGAGCTACGAGCTCCATTCTTCTTCTGCATTTAGGTCTTCTCCTATGTATGTACATCTCTCTTCGTTTTCCTCAATGGTCACAACAATCTTTTTGTTCTTTTCTTTATTATCATTTGATTCTCCTATGATGGCCTCTCTCTTAGACATTCGTATCAAAATATTTTGATCTTCAACCATATTTCTTGAAGTTTTCTGGTACTTGGAACAATGATTCCTCCTCTTCTTGTTTTACTACTTTTCTTTTCTTTTTCTTTTGACTGCTCTCACTTCCATCCTTTGAATTTACTGTTTCAATGTTTGTGAGAGGTTCTTTTTCTTTTTCGGTAAACACTCCTACATATTCTAGATAGTGCTTCTCTAAGTTAAAGCAACTATCCATCACGATGGACTCTAGAACATCGTCATTCTCTTCTTCTTCTATGACATCACTAGGGTCACACTCTTCTAGTAATGGCTGACACATGAGCACTGAGATATCATAACCCTCCTCATCACAATGAGGTGTCCACTGTTTTTCATTGATAGCAATGTCCATGGTGGTTAAGATTTCTGCCCAACCATGAGGCTCAAATTCCTCATCTAGAAAGCTCATCGGTGAAAGCTCATCAGTGTGTAGGCTGGGTCTTTAACTGGTCTTTCTTCTTGAGAATTTCCTTCTTCTCGTGCTTTTAGGCGCCTTTCCTCTTCCTCTACGACCTTGCACATCCACAAATGAGTATCTTCATGCATCCAAGATGGGTCAGGTGAACTTCCAGAATGCACAACGATAGAATCTACTTTTGCTTTGTGGCCAGGATTCCACTGTAGGGGTGGTACATCTCTAAAGGTATAATCCTTTAGATTGACCTTGTTGGTGACCCCTAAGTGATGTAAGTACAAGGAGTTGGTTCCCCAATCCTGTACTATTTGCAATTGTCGTAGGAAGGGTCTTCCTAGGATCATCTCGTAGACATTTTTTGTTTCAAAGTCACATATAGCAAATGTGTGTTCAAACTCTACACCACAAGTGGTTAGAGTTATCCCTTCGAGCAATCCTAGAGGTCTTTCAAAATGACCATCTGCCATTTGAAGCTTCATTCTAGTTGGTCTTAATGTGGGTTTGCCCCATCACTTCCACAAGGAGGTGGTCCTAATAGCAACACGAGCACCTGAATCTATGATCTCTTTGGTTGTGTAATCCTGGTAGGTGATTGGAAGGTATATATTACCTTCTTCACCTTCACTCATGTCTCCTATTTTGTCAAGAGATATCTCTGGTACTTTTGGCTTAGAGCCTGCTTTTGACACATTGGAATCAAGTTCTGGGACCTGATCCTTGACATGATTCCATAGCTCAAGTTTTGCTTTGAGTAGATCTTCTACGGTGAGATGACATTGAGCCTTAGTGTTCTCCACGACATCAGTGTTCCTTGGGACCACTGAGTCTTCATTTCTTACCAATATTGTGGGAGCTCTGATTTGAAGAGATTCAAATTCCCATGGGCCTGTGAATTGTGGCAACTCTTGTAAAGAATTAGATTCAAAATCTAATCTCTCATCTTCTTGTTGCTCTCCTTGGTCTCCATAAATAGATGGAATGTCTTGGAGAAATCGGTCATGAAGATCATCAATCTCAGGAATAGGAGGGGGATTATCCTTCTCCTTAGCCCATTTCTCTTCTTGTATTTCTCGCAAAAACTCTTGAGAGTACTGTTGAATTGAAAGAGTGGCTTCACCATCTAGGGAATCAGGAACATAAGCTTTTGTCGGTGGTGAGATTTCTCTTTCAACAACTGGTTGAGCCTGTGGAGGTAAAGAAACCTGGGGCTTGTTTACCAATTGCTCTAATCTTTCTAATAAGCCATGAAAATGCAAATCTGGTTTGACAGCAAGCATAGCCTAAGCTAGATCTACCATTTTCATGCACATTTTGGTCCGTTCAATCTCTAAATCTGTTCTAGGGTAACTCTTGTCTAGGCTTGCAACTATTGGCCCTTCTTGAAGTCGAACCTGGTAGGCCTTGAACATCATGTCCAAGCCTTCTAGGGGTGGATCTGCAAGAACAGACCCCGGTTGTGGTCTATTTACAATGGGTGGTGGGGTGGGATGAGGTGGAGTGGATGGAGTTTCGGCATGCGAGGGGTTTTGAGATGCAATATCTTCTATTTTTGTTTTTGCGTCTTTCAGGATTTCTTCTAGTTTGGATAACTTTTTATTCCACTTATGATTGGCCTTCTCCCTGGTATCCTTCCATGCTCTTGTTTTTCTCTTACTGGGCTCTCCTGATTCACTTGACTCTGATTGTTCAGCTGGCTTATCTCGTTTTAAGGCTTGTGCCCTAGTAACTACCTGTATAGGAGCCACATTATTGCTACTTGAACTTGAATCGACCACTAAGCCTACCACATTAATGGGTGTAACCTTGGGTGCACTAGAGGGGTTTCTTGGACAATCTCTGGGGAGATGGTCTTTGCCACACTCAGGACAAAAAGCTTCTATTGTGATGGCATGTCCTTGACGCGGAGATGGTGGGTGGGGACGATCACGAATGAAATGGTCTTCCTGACATCTAAAACATGGTCCTCTAGGGGCTTGTGGCCTTGTTTGTCTCAATTGGGGCCTAGCGTTAGGATTCATATATGTGACATTGGAGTATTTGGGCTCCCAATTTTTTTCCATAGATGGTGCCTCATAGTGATAAGGATAAGTCTCACTATGCTTAGGTGACTCTATGTAATAAGCTTGTGGACTACCTGCATAGGAGTAATCAGAACTCTTAGCATGAGGGTTATTTTCTGAGACAAAAGGAGTCACTGCCGCTAATGCTCTATTAGGGTTTTCCTCTACCACAGCATACTTAACTGGAATCACATTGATAGGAGCTGGTGGTTCGTTTTCGAGGACTAGTTGTGGCCTTTAATATGCCTGATACTGCTGTTGTGGTTGATAATATGGTTGTTGATATTGGTTGTGATACCTAACCTATTGGTAAGGTTGCTGATAAGTTTGTCTAACAACCTGCCTATTGTAGGGACAAGTATGTTCGTGTATTTTCTCTCAATAGTGTAATATGGAGCATTCCTTTCTCTTATGGTCGGACTTTGCACTAGGCACACATTGGCCATGTGGTTGTCTATGCAAGTATAACACCGGTTCAATGAGGTGACCCTCGGTGTTTGTCTGTTTTGAACTCCTAGCTTCTTGGCAACTTGCTCATCTATCTCATCTATTTCCCTGGAGATTCTTGAAGGATGACTAGTAGAACTATGAGAATCCTTATAGAGTTTGGACAATCCTAACTCCTCATCCAAGTTATCTTCTATGTCAGTGCACATCCGCACACACTCTTCTATGGATCTAGGCTCTTTCAAGTACACATATGATCTTAACTTTGTGCTTAGTAAGCCATCTAGTAACAAAGCCACTTGTTTGGCTGGTGTGGGTAATTATGGCATAGGGCATCTTTCTATGTACTGATTAAGTCGTCTCCCTACAAGTCGCACTATTTCTTGAGGTGTCTACTTGAAGTTGTGGATCAAGGAGGATGTATTATGCCTGATACCACTCTTCGAAAACTCCACAATGAATTCATCTAGCAGTTGACCTATATCTCGATAGTTATGACTATTCAAGGGTTGAAACCAAGCTAAGACAGTGCCCTTAAGAGTCAAACCAAATGCCTCGAATTGGGTGAACAAATCCTCAACTTTTTCACCTCTTAACACTTGTTTGAACTCGGCCACATGATCATAAGGATCTCCTGACCCATCAAAGTAGTTTTTCATTGTCTTAACCACTTGAGAGGGTCTAAGGGTTCTTGGGCGTTCTCGCGGTCTAGACAATGGAAAATCATGTTGATTTCTATGATGCCTATGTGCTTGATGTCTCTCTCTTTCATGTCTTTCACCTTCCATTCTTAATCTATCTCTACCCACATTGTGTGTAAAGGTTACCTCAAGTCTCTCTCTAGTTCTTTCCCTCTAGGCTTCATGAGCCTGGGATGATCCTACTCCTTGGAGGCCATGGGAAACATTACACCTTGTTGGAGGGAAAATGCCCAATTGGCTAGGTTGATCTGGCATGAATCTCCAAAAGGCTTCCTCCGTTTCTTTATTCAAGAATAGATCTATGCTTTTGTTGTCTTAAGGGATCCAATATGGCGTGATTACTCTGGTCAAAACTGACTTACCTCTAGGAGTCTTGGGTTCTCGTCCTACATCTCCTTGCTCTAGGTCTCCTATCTCACTCTCAAGAATGATGTTTCCAAACTCATATGTCCTATCTGGTAGGTTGGTGACCACATACATGGTTCCTTCCTTATCAATGTATGACGCCTCTTAGAACTTGACCACTAGGTGTTCAAGTCCGAAGGGTTGATCTGGATTTTTGAGTTGGACCACAGATCGTCACAGGCCATCCTCATAGATGTGTGCATCTAATCGGTTGGTCTTGATATACTCCGATTGTGTTTTATAGGGACCTTTTGGTGTTTGTAAATAGGTAGTTCCTGAGCCACTTGTGGGTTTCCCCATGCTAAAAGACATTTTTGAATCACTTGTGTCTGAACTTAGCACGTAAGGATAACCACTTAGTTGTTGTGCCCAAGACTTAGCTGTATGGTTGACACTTCCCTTAGAAGATCTAATGTTTTTTCTATCCTTGCCTAGGTGTCTACCAAATCTCAGGCTCATAAGCTTTGATTAAGAGTCCAAAATTTCCCCTTGGTATGGTTCAAAATCCTTTGGAGTCCCCTTGGTGTCCTAGTCCCACCTGAGGGTCAACTTCAAATTATTGTATATGAAAATCAGGCTCTTGGGGGTCAAAATAGGCAAACAGGACCTTTTGGAAAAATCACGATTTAGTGTGAAAATCACGATTTTGGGGGGGGGTCTGAAAATCGCAATTTTGGGGGGAAAATCGTGATGCTGAGCTCTTATGAAAATTGTGATTTTGAGGGATCATGAAAATCCCGATGCTGAGCAACCATAAAAATCACAATTTTGTGAAATAATGAAAATCGCAATGTTGAGCACTTACGAAAATCGCGATGCTGAGCTCTTATGAAAATTGCGATTCTAAGCAATCCTCAAAAATTGGGATTTTGAATGAGAATCGTGAAGAACACGATTTTGAAAATGATAAAAAAATCACGGTTTTCAATGAAAATCGTGTTTTTTTGAAATTGTATTTTTGACATGAAAATTACGATTTTAAATGAAAATCGTGTTTGATCAAAGTCGAGTTTTTTGCCTGAAAATCACGATTTTGAGAATGACCTAAAAATCACCATTTTGATTGAAAATCGTGTTCTTGAAAATCGTGCAATTCGCAATTTTGGATGAAAGTCGTTTTTTCAAAAAATCGTGAAATTCCTGATTTTGATAAAAAATCATGTTTTATGAAAATCGTGAAAATCGAAATTTTGGATGAAAGTCGTGTTTTTGAAAATCGAGATTTTGATCCCGATTTTGAGCCAACAGAGAATCGCCAAAAAATCACACTTCTAAGGATGACCAAAGAATCGTGTTTTTGAAAAACTTAGAGAATCATGATTTTCAGCACAACCAGAGAATCACGATTCTAAGAATGACCTCAAAATCGTGTTCTCTTCAAAAAGCTTTTACGCAGGAAATAGAAAATGACGATTTTCAAAAAATTTGAATTTTTCATAGAATCACGATTTTGTGAGATTTTTGGTGGGAACTTCGAATTTCAGCACCGAGGCCTGCGCATCGAGCTTAGGGTCATGGAAATCTCAGAAACTTGCACACACGGCACTTTGCCTCTCCCTCTCTCCTTTTTGCACTCCCACGAATGAAAAATAAGGTGAAAATGTGGAAAATGGAGTGAAAAACAAAAAATTTTAGTGAAGATGAAGATGGAAGAAGATGGACATGGTGATGATGATGAAGATGGAGAAGAAAAACCAGAAAATAACAAAAAATAACTATTTTTTACCTTCCAACGTTGCAAATCTACGATCTTACCATCACAACGCTCGTCCTCGAAGCTCTCTCCCCGGCAACGGCACCAAAATTTGGTGTAGCTCAAGTGTAAGCACCACCTCCTTTACTTGTCAATCCGTGGAGACATGAGGACCGGTATGGACCTTGACCAAGTGAAGGCACAAGTGCGTGAGTGAAAGCACACAAGCATGCACACACATACACACACGTGCACACAGTAAGATCAAAGAGAGGAACAATGGAAAGCTTTCAATTGCAAAGGATCTCTCTTACAAAGTTCTATTCTCTAACAAGCTACCTTAAAAATGAGCTCTCTAGATCTTTTTATAGTTTTTTGAGTAGTTTTAGCCCTGTCCAAACCTAGTGTCCAGCCTAGTTAAAAAATAGGCTCCAGGGCTTATTTGAGGAGTCAAATGGAGTCTAAAAATTATGAAAATTGGAAGCATGGTACTTCTAATACCCCTCAAGCTCGGGAGCTCCTCCGCTTTAACAAAATGGAGTTACAAAAATAGAAAATGGTATTTACAATGGTTTTTAGTGATGAAAATCATTGTTTTTGTAGGGGACTCTTCTAAAAATTTGACATGTACTTCTTGAAGCTCCCTAGCTGCTCCTCCTTCTTGTATATCCACTTCTTGATGCACTTCCATACTTTGTGCTTGACCTTGAGTTCCAACAATACACATACATGCATTCAAATGCATACATATACACACATATACACACATAAGAGACACACACATACACATATACACACATAAGAGACACACACATACACATATACACACACATACACTCACATATATACGCATGCATACACACACATACACATACACACACAGAGACATGCACACACATAGACACACACACACATAGAGATACACATATACACACAAATATGCTCACATACCTACATACACACATGCATATGCATGCATGCATACACACATGTACATACACAAACATATGAATCCACACACATACATACACACACATACATTCACATACACACATATTAATACACATGCATAGATACACATACACATAAACACACATACACACACACATATACATACACACCCATACACACAAATACACACATATACACACATACACACACATATACATACACACATAGACACACACACACACATACACATATACACACACACATACACTCACATGCATACAAAACACATGTATACACATGCATATGCATACATACATACACACAAGCATACACACATATACACATACACACACATATGCATACACACACATGCAGTCACATACACCACATATACATACACATGCATACACACACATACACATACATACACATATACATACACATATACATACATACACATACACATATACACACATGTACATACACACACATAGACACACATGCACACACATACACATACACACACATGTACATACACACACATAGGCACACACACACATATACATATAGACACACATACACATAGTCACATGCATACATACACACACATGGATACACAACTATATGTGTACACACATACACACATATACACATACACACACATATAAATACATGCACATACACATGTACACACACACAAAGTCACATACATGCATTTATATGCCCATGCTTACACACACATACATATACACACACATATACACACACATATACATACACACACATACACATATACACATACACACACACATAGGCACACACACATTTGTCCATCTTTGAATGTATCATCTGGTACTCGATTCGGCTTTTTGCTTTCTACTTCAAGTGAGTCTTTGACTTGATTTATTTCATCCCAATTACCATCATCATTTGATTCACTCTAGATATCGACCTTCATAGTTGATGGTTCATGATCTTCTTGGATTTCATATGAACAGCTGGAACTGACTAAACCCAATTCTCTATATCAATGAAACTTGGTTAGTCTCTTTCCTAGCATAGGTGTGATATGAGCTTGATGGTAGTGATGCCCTTGAATTGGCAGATTGATCTGTCCTTCCATGAACTTGAGTTTCCTTCATGGCTTCTTTCAACTCCACTTTAGTAATAGGAGTGGCTTGTTCTATTTTGGCTTTAGGTAGTACATGTGTCTACTTTGATGATGGAGTTGCTTCTTCTGCTTTTAGTACCTCCCTCAGTCTTTTTGTTCCTCGCATCACCAATTGTGAACTCGTGCCTGCTTCTTCTGTTATCTTCACTCCTTTCTTCTTTTTTGGTACTGTTGCTAGCTTCACATACTTAGCCATTTCAGTACATGATGGCATTTATGTGAGGTATTCTCTAATGCCTAATGCGTGGTATATTAATATTGTCAAAGCCACACTTCCATTCTAAAACTTCTTATGACCCCATTGCTTCTCGGCTTCAAATAATCTTTCTTGGATGTAGGGTATCAAGTTTGTTTGGTTTCCTATTTGCTTGGTGGCATGAGATAGCAATTGAACTATTATCTTTTGTGGTGCCATATATCAGTGTATATTAGGAAAGCAGAAATGTTTATGCACCATTCTGACTTCTTCTTCAATATCAACACGATTAATATCCACAAATGTTCTGGTTTTAGTGCCATGACTTTCTTCCTTGAGATTAGGGGTCCTATCCCTGATTCATTCAAATGTTTCTTTAATGAGCTTGTGTGTGAATTGTATTGTGACCCATTTGTCTTCTACATTAAGCACTTTTGCTTTTGGCACCGATGGTTTGTCCAAGGCCGAATGAAGAGTGTTCATTACTTGTGTGCATCTTTAGAAATATGGCTTGTAGAAGAAAGCGAATGCAGAATAAAACAAGGAAGACACAAAGTGCAAGTACACAATTGCAGAAAAGAGGATGAAGATCATAGTTAAGTAAGAACGCCGAATCGAAGCGCGGGGAGAAAACATAATCATCACCAGTGGTTGGGAACATGCGTGCATAATGATGACATACCCGCATTAATGAGAATCCAAACATGGAGTGCAGCAGCTAATCATGGATATGTAGTAAAAACGGGAAGTTTATGGTCAGATGGTCAACCAAAACGCGTGTAATGTAAATCAAGGTCAGAAGACAAAACAAACAGAAACCAAATGAATAAGAAAAAATATCATCAACGAATTAAAATTCTTGTGCACAATACGGACGAAGTTTTGACCCATTGATAGGTTTATGAAGAAGAGTACCATTTAAAGTGGATAACCAGAAAGTAGCGGGTCCAACCTGATCTGCAATACGGTAGGGACCAAACCACCGAAGCTTGAACTTGCCCACTGAACGATTAGACTTAGCATTATAGAAAAGAACTAATTGTCCTTTGGTAAAAACGGGAGTCCGGAGAAATCGATCATGTGTCTTAGCTTGCCTTAGTTGCACTTCTTGTAGCATCAAAAAACTTTAAAGTCGTTGTTCATCCAAGGACCGCAACACATCCAACCGAAAAGGAAAGGACTCTTCTGGTAATTGCTTATGATCCAATGCCACCCTCATACTAGGTACCACCAACTCCATGGGTGCAATGGCCTCCAGACCATATGCCAATTTAAAAGGCGTATTTCTTGTAGCAACTTTGTAAGTAGTACGGTAAGCCCATAGGATCGAAGGAAGGAATTGATCCCAATGCTCTCAACATTGCAGCACAAGTTTCTCTAGCATGTTAAGAAGGGTTTTATTGGTACTTTCAGCAAGTCCATTGGCACGAGGATAATACGGGGAGCTAAATTCATGGACAATCTTCAGGGTGCGGGTAAGCGCTTGCATTAACAAATTAACAAAATGTGTACCTTGATAAAAAAACAATCTCTAAGGGAAGATCGAAGCGAGGAAAAACATCACTCATCAAACATTTGACCACCACTAATGCAGTTGCAGATCGTAAAGCCCGGGCTGCAGCCCAGCGAGTAGCATAATCAGTACAGGTGAGTATATAGCGATGATTAGTGACGGTAGCAAGAGGTGTAATGGGTCCAATGAAGTCTAAGCCCCACTTTTGAAAAGGCTCAAGGGGAGAGACAAGGTGCAGTGGGAAATGATGCCGTTGTAAAGGTTGCCCCAATAACTGCAAGCATCACACTGTTTCACATGAGCAGCAATGTCACGCTGCATAGTGGGCCACCATAAGCCACTTTGTAGAATTTTTCGATAAGTAAGATCTATCAAAAAATGACCACCGAAAGCAGCAGAATGGACCATGTCAATAACCGAAGAAACTTCATGTGGAGGAGTACATCGTAAGAGCACACCAGATGGATCCTTGTAATACAATTGTCTCACAATGATCCGAAATCGTCGACTATACATTGCTAGTTTGCGGCGGGCAGAAGTGGAAGTATTAGTCGGGGAGCTTCCACTAGTGAGAAAAATCATAAGAGTATCATAATAGAAAGGTGCCATAGGGAGCTCCTGGCAATCATCCTGTACCAAATCCGTCGCGTAGATAGCAGGGTAGTATCATCAATTCCGTCGGGAAGTTCACCAGAATCAAGCTGAGATAGAAAATCAGCAAGAGCATGTGCTGACCCCGGATGATGTTCAACCTCATAATCAAATTCTTGTAGCAATAGCATCCACCTAGCTAATATGCCCCCTAAATGTTGTTGGCGGACAAGATAAACCAGAGCTTCATGATCCGCATGAAAGGTAAATGGTTGTCCTAGTAAATAGTGTTGGAATTTCTTCATCGAATAAACCAAACCCAGACATTCGTGCTGAGTGACGGAATAATTCCGTTCAGTAGCGGCTAGTCGTTGACTAGCATAATAAATAGGGCGGAACCACTTATCATGTTGTTGCATGAGCACACTACCAATTGTGATGTCTGATGCATCCACAAAAACATGGAATGGAAGCTACCAGTTCGGTGCTTGTAGAATAGAAGCCTCGGTTAAGAGTGTTTTCAATAGATCAAATGCAATTTGACACTCCTTAGTCCACGCAAACTATCGAGGATTGCTAGTAATCAACCGATTCAGGGGTATAGCTACATGTGCAAGCCATCGAAGATATCATCCATGCCAACGTATCTGTCCAAGGTATCACATAACTTCCTTTGGTGTCATAGGGGCAGGTGCATTCAACACGGCTTTCACTTTATCAGGGTCCACTTGAATGCCTTGTTGTGAAATGATATGACCAAGCAATTTGCCACAGGAAACTGAAAAGACCGACTTGTTTGGATTTAAGCACAAACGAAACTCCCTACACTTCGAAAAGCAGCAACGTAGGTGATAGAGGTGAGTCGATGCATCACCAGATAACAAAAAATCATCCAGATAAACCTGCATAAATGTGGTTAAGTAGGGAGAAAAGATTTCATGCATGTATCATTGAAAGGTACTGGGAGCATTGCAGAGATCAAACCACATCACCGTACACACATATATGCCCCAGTTTGTAATAAACATAGTCTTTGGTATATCCATTTCGGCCATACGCACCTGATTATAGCCACTATAACCATCCAAAAAGGAATACATTTCTCGTCCAACAACATCATCAAGCATCATATCCAAAAAGGGGAGTGGAAAGGGGTTAGGCACTGTTACTGCATTTAATTTTCGGTAATCCACACAGATACGCAACTACTTGTTTATCTTTGGGACAATGACAATACGCAAAATCCATTCTGCATGCTCAATGGGGATAATGAAGCCTACTTTCAACAAGCGATCCATTTCAGCTTTCACTTGAGCAGCATAATTAGGATTCATGTGATAACTAGGTTGTTTAATTGGACATGCATCCGGTTTCAGCATCACATGGTGTTGATAGATGTGAGGGTCCAACCCTTTCATATCTCAATAGTCCCATGCGAATACATCTTGAAACTCTGTCAGCAACTATAGTAGATCATTTTGAAAAGTTTTTGGTAGCCGAGCCTTAAGCTTGACCGGCCGCAGAGTAGCCTCATCTCCCAAATTACAAGTGATTAGCTGATCTTTCGATACATAAAACTATCGAGGAGGATATATCCTTAGGTGACTGGAATAATTGTGTAATTCGTGGCATTCAAAACTTGATCTGGAACTGGATTCACTTCTTCAGTAAGTGGAACTGCCATACAAATGGCCGGATTCCAATTATCTGCAAGCGCTTGTAAGTTGGTTGTACCCAGGGCTAGCAAATCTTGGTTAGCATTGAGAAAAGCTTCTTCTTCATCATCTGAAAGTCCATCGAGCATATGCATAGGTTTGGCCACGTAAGGTCGAGCATGAAGGTCGCAAGGCCTCATCTCGTCCAAGGGTACCACATATTTCCGATGATTGCTTTTGAAAATAAGTTTCTGTGTAGACCAATCCTGCAACACTTTTGCTTGTTTTAACCAGGGCCTCCCAAACAGTAAGTTGTAATCCAGACTTGATTCAGGTAATTCCAGAACAACAAAAGTCATTTTGAGCACTGCTCACTGAAGAGTAATGGGTATATCATGTACCAAACCCACTGGATGGACCCTGGATTGATCCATCATTCTCACAAAAAGCTGAACAAGTTCAATCTGAGTCCATCCTAACCATTTACAAAGGATGACTGATACCGAATTCAGTGGACTCTTCGGCGATACTTTCATCGGACTCATATCTTTCGGTGGTAGATTCGGTACTATTTGCTGAACCACAGGTACTAGATCGGGGAAGACAGTTGGTTCTTGACTTGCCCACGTACTAGCTTTGGTAAAAATTCTTTGTTGTTCTCGAATGCGAGGCTCAAAAATCTCAATAGCCGGTTGTAACTTCTTGCCAGATAGTGTTTGAATTGTTGCCGCTTGGGTATCTACTGCTGAAATATATACCATATTCACCATTGGATGTTGTCGTTCTTTTCTTCATTTATCATACTCAGATGCCTCTTTGCAATATCTGCGGATATGTCCAATCTTGCCATTGAAATGGCATCTTGGTGGTGAAAGAGATATATGTTCACCCTATTGGCCCGAGTTCCATTGGGTCTGTTCGAAATTGTTTGCTCGCGGTCCCCTGTAGGTTTTGTAACTTTGGTAAGAAGTATTTCTCAAATGTGGTGGCACATAGTGGGTGCCTATTGTCCCTGCTCCTGTATTATGGCATTTACACTCAATCTGGTCTGTACTTTGGCATTATATGGACACGTTTCGATAGAATGACTCGTCATATTACAAATAGCGCATGCGGAAGTAGTGTGTCCCAGGTTCTTACATTTTTTGCAGTACATTTGGTTTAATGCACATGCGGAAGTAGTGTGTCCCAGGTTCTTACATTTTTTGCAGTACACATGTTTCAATGGATCCTTGCTCATGCTCTTGGATGCCTTCAACCAATCCAGATCTTCAGTGAAACTACCAACTTTATGCTGCAACTGCAATGCCATGGCTATTAACGCATCCAAGGTCATACCACCCACACATCATATAATCATTACTTGTTTGAGCTAAGGGTTTAATCCATTAATAAACCACTGAGTAATCACGTCATCCGGTAGGTTAGCATGCACCAGCGGTAGTTGCCGTAGATGAGTACGAAATAAAGTTGCATACTTTTGCACATTTTGATGTGGTTTCTTTCTATTGTTTTGCAAATAGTCAAAGATCTTAGCCGCATTTTTCTTTAACTGAAAACATCATAAAAAGGCATCCTTAACACGGTCATATTGACTGAAATGATTAATGTCATATTCGGTTAACCACCCGATAGCCTCATTAACCAAAGTAGATTGGAACACTATAGCCTTATAAGCCGGATCCGCTGGATAGTTGAGTACAACATAATTGATTTCAAAAGTACGCACATGGGCATCACGATCATCACCCGAAAATCCTCCAAATTTCGTATATGTAACTCCAGTAGGTACTGGTTGTGGTGGTATGATCTACTGTTGTTGTTGTTGTTGTTGCTTCTATTGTTGGTAGTGTTGTTGTTGCTGTTGTTGTTGGTGTTGTTGTTGTTGCTATTGTGAACCACTCATGTTGTTTAAATCAAGAGGAAGTATCACTATTGAATGATTTGAACAAGTTAATCCTAATTGTTGTTGTGTCGTCTCGCCACCTTGCAAATTCTCCGGTAATCTGATGTCGTTAAGTCGATCACATATGCCTACACCCAACTACCATTCCTCGTAGTTGGCTTCTAAGGTAAAATTTTCACCAAAACTTTCATCCAACAATACAGTAGTTTCTTTGAAATCAAAACCCAAAGTAGAGCTATCACCGAAATTCTACAAACCGACCCCGGAGTTGTCCGAACTAACACCGAAATTCCACAAATTACTACCGGAATTTTCCACATTGTCACCGAAACTAGCGATTACTTCCCCAACCATACTTTTCATAGATGGGGTTGGTTGCACTTTTGGTATACCTTGTAGTCCGTGCACAAGGAAATGCTGAGGTGGCACTCCACTAGCCCACATTTCTCGCTTTCCTATCGACGATTGTCCGTCACCACTCCCACCAGGAGGCGTTCCCAATGCATTAAGAACTTTCCAGGGATGTTGATCCCTTTTGTACTTCGGGTACGATTCTTCGGAATGTGTTACAGGCATATATCATAGGATTCTTTCTCAAATCCTAATCTGTTCCTCGTCTGGCTACTCCATGCCCCATGGCTGGTGCTAGTGTTAATTTGGTATCTGGTCGGATTGGTTATAATTTTTGTTCCCACTACACGTGGGTTCTTGGGATGGTCAAGGGTTTGTAATACACAGGCCCTTTATGTATTTTCCCAGTCACTTCATTACTTTTCTGACAATTCCAATAGACTTAACTACTAATCTCCAGTGCATAATAGCATACAACAACCACTACACCCAGATACATAGAGACTTACTACTACTCACTTATCCTCACCACTAAACTTGCAATTCATTAATAACTCAATTGAACATTAACACAGTACCATGATTATTCAATATCGAACAACGACAATACAGATGATACAGCAATGTAAAGAACTTGTGTTAGAATCAAACTCCTGCACATCCCTAGATGAACAGTCCGGCGACGCCTCTGTCGCTCGCTTCCAATCACTTGTTCTATTATCAGAAAAGAGTTACAACATTTGCACGACATCCTTTCGGTGCACGTCTGTTCCTAATTACAATTTCTACTAAACAAAAGGATATTCCTTTTTGGGAGCCTAACAGACTCAAATTGCATGATGCAATTGTTTGTCCCAATTTGACCTTCCATTGTTGACTATTTTTGTCAACATTATGCACAATACTTTATTGGAACTTTCAGCCTGACCATTGGATTGGGGATGGTAAGGGCTGATACTTTGTGATTCACAAGAAATTGATTCATTAGTGATTCTGTCACTTCATTGATGAAGTGTGTTCCCCTATCGCTTACAATTTCTATTGGGAATCCAAAGCTAGTAAAGATATTTTCAAAGAGGAATTCAATTCTGGTCTACGCATCATTTTTCCTCATTGCTTTTGCTTCTGCCCATTTTGTTAGATAATCAGTGGCCACTATTATATATTGGGCATGTGATCCTTTGGCTGGGGGATTTATAGGTCCTATGAAGTCAATGCCCATTTGGAAAAAGCTCTGTCTTCTACAACACATCTCAATAATATGAGCATCTAAGATGGCTTTAGTCATATATCCATTAAAGCTGATGGGTAGGCACGTATTTCCTTCATCTCCCTCACTAAATTCTCCAACTTTATCAATTGGGATTTGAATGGTTAACACAACTTTAGCTTCTTTCTTCTCATTCGTTGGTTCTCCAGTTTCTATTCTCAAGTGCCCAGCTAACTGCTTCCGCAATTGTGGCTTAGCTCATAATAATTCCTCTATTGTCAACAAGCATTGTATTTGAGTTTTCTTGAGCTCTAATAAGTTGAGTGATGTCTTATCTTGTGACCTTTCCTCCTTGCCCCAAATCATAGGAGCATGGAATACTATTGAGCTTCTCTTGTATTATCCCATATAATTGGGTAGCATGGAAATGTTGTTCGATTCTTCCCTGTCTCGGTCTAAAATGGATGCTTCCTCATATACCTCTTCTAAATTTGGTATAGGTTGATTTTCCCACGTGTCTAATTCTTCGAAGGGTGGTGGAGAGTTCTCATTCTTTTTCCACCGTTCCTATTGAATCCTAGCCCATAAGTCATGTGGCCAGTTGGCCTCTAGCTTCGGAATTATTGCAATATGTTCTTCCTTGTCATTCTGTTGGTCTTTTTCACTATTCTCCTCTTGTTGTGACTTCACTAGATTATGATTGTTATTTTCTAGGCATTTGTTGAACTGTCTTTCAGGTATCCTTGTCTCCAAAAGGATTGGGGTAGTACATTCCAGTGTGGTTTGATCTATTTCTATAAGTTTCCTACATATTTCCAATATTTCCCTCTCTAGCTCTCCTTGTGGATAGAGTATCTCATGTTGCTCTATGCTTGGTTGGGTCGTGATTCTGGATTGATAAGCCTTTAACCACCTAACCAAGTCTTCTGGCACTAGATCTTCTAGAATCGATCTTGGTTTGACTAATTTTGGTGCTTTGATAGTCTGATGGGCATTTCCTTGTGCCTCTAGTTCCTGAGGTTTCTCCCTTTCCTTCACTGATTTCTCATTCTCTTCACTTTTCTTCTTCAACCATTTATTCTTAAGTTTTTCTCTTCTAGTCTTCCTTGTTCTTTTAGTTTCTCCTAGAATCCTCAACTACATGAACCTTAGGTCCTAAACTTTTATCCATCTAAAGCTCATAATCTATCTCTTTTATTGTTTGTCCCTTAGCTTGGGCTCGAGTAATGGCTTTTAGTGGCATTGTGTATTCTTTGTCACTTATAGATGATTCAATGACTTCTATTACATTGATTTGGGTAATGGTGTGAATCGTATTGGGGTTTTTTGGGCAATCTCTAAACAGATGCTCCTTCCCACAATCATTGCAATATCCTTCCCATGTCATAAGGGCTGGTGGGTTGTATGGCATAGTGCATTCCCTTATGAAGTGATCTCCACTACATCTATAGCATGGTCCTCTTGGTGCAGGTGGTCTAATAGGTAGCCTAATTGGGATTTGTGTCTTAGTTGTGGTGTACATCAGGTTTGCATATTCTGATCCATAAGACTTTTCATATCCTTCATACTTGTAGTACTGTTTCTTGTAGTTCTGGTCGTATTCTATCATACTAGCATCATAAGGATAATATTCTCCCTGGGCCTACTCATATCCCTGATTTGTTATTTCTGCACTAGCTAGTGGTGTGCCTAGTACTATAGCTCTTTCTAAATTTTCCTCCAGTTGAGTGTATTTGACTAGCACTACATTATGTGGATGGGGTGGTTGTTGTCCTAGCATAGGTTGTGGTTGTCCATATCCTCCCTGTTCATATGGTCTAGGTGCTCCCTGGGGTCCTGAATAAGGGTTGTACCTAGGAACTCCTCTGCCTTGTTCCCTAGAAGGACATCCATAAGGTCTATATTGGGGTTGAGTCACTAATCTTAGTTGTCGGTTAAGTGGACAATTTTCGGTTTTGTGGTTGGTATATTTTTGCTCGATATGATAGTACAGGTTGGGTCCTTGATTTGGCTTCCTATTGTATGAGTAAGGTTGTGGCAATCCTAAGCCTCCTCTCATGCAAGTATGGGACAAACAGTCTCCTCTGCACACGATGCATCTTCTCAACATGGGCATTCTCAATGGGGGATTTTGATAGTTCCTTTGTCCATGCACTCCTAATTTTTTAGCTACCAATTCTGGTAATTCCTCCACATTACTAGAACTAGACATCATATTTCTTCAAGTGTCTTCTAATTTAGTGGAGCTTTGTGTATTTTTGAGATCATCCGCTAAGTTGTCTTCCAAGTCTATGCATTCTTGGAGGCACTTGCTCAATTTCTGCAATCGTTTTACGTAGACTAAGGTTCTCAATGTCCCATTAGTCAATCCATCAAGAAATAGTGAAATCATCATTTGCTGTGAAGGCCTCTCCATTACTGGAAATCTGTCAACGTATTGGTTAAATATTCGGGCTGCAATTTTTACTATTTCATTTGGATCTTGTCTGAAACCATGAATTAACGAGGAAGAATCGTGCTTAATCCCTCGGTTGGTGAATTCTCCAATAAACTCTTGGAAGAATTATTGGATATTGTGAAAGCGATTTGGATCCAAGGGTTGGAACCAAGTTAAGGCTATTCCCATGAGGGTTAGCCCAAAGGATTCATATTGCACAAAAAAAAAGTCGTCTACTTGTTTTGCTCGCAATACTTGCTTGAATTCGAGGATATGGTCATAGGGCTCTCCCGTGCCATCATAATGATTTCTCATGCATTTGGACACCTAGATTGGTCTCAACCTTGTCACTAGCTTTGGTGGTCTTATCACTACAGGAACTGTTGATCTTAATGGTTGCATTCCTGGTCCTATACCTGGTTGTGGTCTTGTCCTAATGGGTGGTCTATTCATATTTCATATCCCTCGATTAGTTTGATTGTGTGAATTCATTCTTGGCATAGTGAATTAAACATGGGTTTTTGTGGTGACACTTCATTGACTAGTTTTACCTGACATAGTGTTCTCCGTTCCTTGATGGGATCTAAATGGGTTTTGAGATGTAGCTGCCTATTCTCGAGGAGGGAATATAGGCAACCCCATGTATTTTAATTGAGACCTATCAACTTCATCTACCAACCAATAACTCTGATTTTGATCTAGGTAAGTAACTCTAGATGCATCCTCTGGATCATTCGGCTCATATATAGTTATTGGGTTTACTCCTTCTCCTCGTGTAGGTGACTCCATTTGTAAAAGAAGATCTGATCCATGGATTAAATACACATTCACCAAGTAATCATCTTGAGGTATTAGATCCCCCTTCAAGACTTGGTTTACTACGGACTTGCCTCATGGGGTAGTCACAGTCTCTATGTTGTTAGGTCTTCCTGTAGTTCCTTGCCCTCCTAGTTCCCCTCTATCATTGATCTGGTCTGCGTTTTCAGTCATTACATAGATCTGATCCAACTTATCCATATAAACTCCACCTTCATACTTGACAGCGAGACACATACTATAGGGATGTTCAATATTCTCCCTCAATGGTGGACATGAAGCTTTCCCTTGGGACTGAACCATGCATGTTTTTAGAGGCAATGGGTATTTCCTCCTCTGGGTCACTAGATGTGTCAGAGTAGATTGAATGAGAGTTCGATGAGTCACGATACGATACCACTTGACTAGCGATACACAATACTGCTCCTCTAGCAATACAATATCTACCAGCCAATTATCTTATACCATGATACCTAAGACATGATATGATACCAAAGTGCCTCATGATATGATACCTTTAGACCGATGATACGCGATACCTCTTGTTCTCATGACACGATACCACAAGGTTTGCAATATGATACCACAAGGTTCGGGATACGATACCACTCAGCCAAGGATCCATGATACCTCAACTTGGTGATATGCAATACCTAGATGGTATCTTGATACCTCACGGAGGTTCTCACGATACGATATTTGGAGTGTATTACGATACTAGGGAATTTTGGTATTGCAATACCAAAACTCGACCGATCACGATACTATAGCAAAATGTGGTTCAAACTCAAAAATGTTTTGTGCAAAGTGTTTCCCCCTGACTCCTCTTCACTCTTGATCCATTGTAGATAACAAAACCTCACTCTTACCCCTCTTTTCTAACCCACGATATCGGTAATGTGTTATGTCACATTTGTGAGTGCCTTTTTTTTTATTTTCAGAGATTATTGGGTTACACTACCCACCTTCAAGAGTATATCTTCCAAGTTTTGCCCTCAACCCACTGCTACACTCTGAGTTCTCTGCGATACTAGGCTCACAATACTGCACATTTCTCTCCCACGATACTTTCTTCAGACAAGTAATTGAGATCTCAATTGATTTTGTGTTTTATAGCCTTGGATGGCCAAGTGCCTAAACTGAAAGGAACTAATTTTTTTCTTTTTTTTTTGAGTCTTCTGGTGGAAACTTATCTATCCTAATCCTACCTCTCTCTCCTCCCTAAACCCTAACTCCTTCTCACTCCTGTTGGAAGTGAGGTAGGCCCTTAGGCTCATGTATTGAGACTCCAAGAATTCTTTGAGGGAACATATAAGCTGCCTGCTTAAAAGCTTCAACTAAAACATAACTCATACATATATGAGTTAAAACATATATCTGCTGCTTTTCTTTCTCTCAATGCAATTCTTTGTCAAATCTACTAAATCATGACCAAGTGTAATGCAAAACAAGAAACTGCTTCTTCTTTAAACAGGATGTTCTCGTAGACTTGTCTTTGGATGTAGAGGATAATATAGGAAAAGTATATGGAAAATATATGAGAAAAGGAAGTCTTACTTTTCTTTTGGAAATGATGGACTTTCTTCTTCTGCATCTTTCTTCCACCTGATGATGTCAACATTTTCAAACTTCTCTTCCATACCTTTTGTTCTCTTCATCTTGAAGTAGCAAACACTCTTGACTTCTTCGAATGAAATTTTCTCTTCCTCTAATGCTAAGAGTAAGAGATAAAACAAATATGGTATATAAATGGAAGTTGAATATAGAAACATGTTTTATCATCTCCTCATATCTCTGAATCAAAATTCTACTTCAAATGTCTGAAACGACTAAATTCACCAATCGTTGTCTAAATGATGAATTGCCCTTCTAGAGTTACCTTCTCTAGATACATTTGTACCTTGATATCCAACCAACTTACAACAGAAAATTGGCTGAAAAAAACTCATCTCATCTCTGCGCTTGTCTTCTTAGATGAACTTTCTTGCCATGAAAGAGATTTCTCAAAACTCTCTAGAAAAACCTATAGATATCTGTTTTGATGTAGCCTTTAACTTTCAAAAGATGAAAGTGTATAAAAGCACTCCTTGAATTTCTTCAAATCTCTTCATAACCGCTCTTCTAAGATATGACCTGCAAATGATAATCTGATAGTAGAAAGTGATACCTGTGATTTGATGTTGATCTGATTTCTTCATCTTCTCTAAACCATTGTTCTTCCTTGAATTTGAAGATTGTCTTCTACAGGAAGATATTAGGTTGAAGATTATCTTCTACAAGAAGATGTCTGGCTACTTCAAAGACATTGGATGGGACCATCTATATGGCGTATTTGAAGATCATCTTCTACAAGAAGATGTTAGGTTGAAGATTGTCTTCTACAAAAAGATATCTGGCTACTTCAAAGACATTAGATGGAGTTTAACATAAGATTCACATCTTATGTTAAGTATTCAGGTACATATTCTCTTTATGCACACAGGTACTACTTGAAGTTTATGGAGGCTGTGGCGTTCATATCAGAAGGAGTCCTATTCGGCATAGGTACAAGAGAATAAGTACTTATATGCTTTATGCATATTTTATGAGGTGTTTAAGAAGGTGTGTTCACATGAGTTTGAGGATTTCCGTTCACACTGATCCTTCCTCTTTCAGTCACTCATATTCACTCTTCTATAACCTACAAGGTCACACATCTCATGTATATTCAGATTACTGCCCACACATCTGAATATGTTTGTTACATTGTACATTCACTCATTCATCTATTTCTCATCACATAGAATGGTTGAGAATTTTGCTCCCACATTGTACATTGAGCATTGGTATATACGATACTATGAGTAAGCGATGGCTTACGTAACACCTTACACATGACGTCTATTCTTTCTCTATCTTTGTCTCATCATCTGTATGATTAAGTTGTGGTATGTTCATGTTTTGTCAATATGGAAGATTGCTGGATTTAATGTTGTACATGACTGGAACTATGGAACCATGGACCTGTGACATGAGCCTAAGGGCCTACCTCACTTCCAACATTTGGTATCAGAGCACTAAGGTTTTGGTTACAGAACTTTAGATCTTTGGCATCAATGCATTAAGGCTCATTCATAATCCCAGGTTCCTAGACTTCCAGATTTACAACATATGACATTTGACATACACACTTAATCTAGATGAGTAGAGATTTGAGAATTAGACACTTCAGTTACATTCATCAGTGTGGAGTATGAAGTTGATGATCTGTTAGCAGCCGAATATTTTTGAAGAGTATGCAAATACTTTACAAAAGTATTGTTTGAAGACCCAGACTTGATGAAGAGAAGACTACTTCAAATTCAAGGAAGAACAATGGTTTAGAGAAGATGAAGAAATCAGATCAACATCAAATCACAGGCATCACTTTCTACTATCAGATTATCATTTGCAGGTCATATCTTAGAAGAGCAGTTATGAAGAGATTTGAAGAAATTCAAGGAGTGCTTTTATACGCTTTCATCATTTAAAAGTTAAAGGCTACATCGAAACAGGTATCTAGAGGTTTTTCTAGGAAGTTTTGAGAGATCTCTTTCATGGCAAGAAAGTTCATCTAAGAAGACAAGCGCAGAGATGAGATGAGTTTTTTCAGCCAATTTTCTGTTGTAAGTTGGTTGGATATCAAGGTACAAATGTATCTAGAGAAGGTAACTCTAGAAGGGCAATTCATCATTCAGACAAACGATTGGTGAATTTAGTCGTTTCAGACATTTGAAGCAGAATTTTGATTCAGAGATATGAGGAGATGGTAAAACATGTTTCTATATTCAACTTCCATTTTGTATACCATGTTTGTTTTATCTCTTACTCTTAGCATTAGAGGAAGAGAAAAGTTCATTTGAAGAAGTCAAGAGTGTTTGCTACTTCAAGATGAAGAGAACAAAAGGTATGGAAGAGAAGTTTGAAGATGTTGACATCATCAGGTGGAAGAAAGATGCAGAAGAAGAAAGTCCATCATTTCCAAAAGAAAAGTAAGGCTTCCTTTTCTCATATATTTTCCATATACTTTTCCTATTTTATCCTCTACATCCAAAGACAAGTCTACGAGAACATCTTGTTTAAAGAAGAAGCAGTTTCTTGTTTTGCATTACACTTGGTCATGATTTAGTAGATTTGACAAAGAATTGCATTGAGAGAAAGAAAAGCAGCAGATATATGTTTTAACTCATATATGTATGAGTTATGTTGAAGCTTTTAAGCAGTCAGCTTATATGTTCCCTCAAAGAATTCTTGGACTGTCAATACAGAGCTACTTGGTATAGGACAAGTTGCAGAGAAGTATATTTCTTCTTTATCTAACTCTTGAGGTAAAAGAGTTTTTTGTAGCAGATGTTGAAGACTTGCGTTGAGGTTTTATGTTTGGAAAAAGGTTACCTCATACTCAGTATTTTCAGAAACTTCAGAAAATTCAGACTTGTTGATGTACCAGTCAGTTGAAGAATCTACTTTCAGTGATTGTCTTGACTTTTGGATACATGTTTGTATTCAAAAAGGTGTTCCATCATATCCTATCACTTGATTGAAAAGTGGAGTTAGCCAAAAGAAAATCAAGCAGGTACTATCACATTTCACCCGGGTAAAATATGAAAGTTATGAAGTATCAACTTGCAGCTTTTGGAGTTCTCAAGGTGAGAAGTTTGTCCACTTATGTTTCAAGTAGGAATTGCAGATTCCTTGAAGGATTTGTTTGAAGAAAAGTTTTACAACTTTTTAAGAAGCATGGACACTTGGAGACATTCAGGTAAACAAATCAAACATTCAGTCTTGAAGGTTTGATAAGAGCAGATTCTACACAGGAGAGATCATTGATCTTGAATAGATCTTGTATGATCTTGAGCATTTATGAGTCGGTTGTCTATCCTTTGTTTATGAAGATTCTTAACATTGGAAGAAGTCAGTCAAAGATTCAGATTCTATCAAATTTGTGTTGCAGAGAGATAGAAGATACTTGTTATGTTACAGAAGGTTATGAATCCTATAAAGCTTTCGGCAAGGTTTTGTTATGTTAGGATCAGCTAACCTTATTCTAGATTTTGGAAAGCTGAGGAATGACATGGAAAGCTATTGGCATCTGATCAATGCTAATAAAAAGGGTTCAAAGATTTTTGTTTCAGATTCTGGTATTGATCACTGAACATCAGATTTATGAAGGAAGACGTTCCAGATTTCATAAAGTCTGATATATTTGAAGAATACTGGATACTAGTGTTAAGTCATCCAGGGGGGTGATGAAACATGAAAGACTTATTTTCAGCCATATGTGAAAGAATGCAGAGTCATACCTACAGGTATTCCTATTTCAAGTATTCCTATATTTCCTTTGTCAGGTTCTCTTTATGTTCCAGCTTTGAAAGAAGAAGGAAGAAGAAGAATATTTGGAGAAAGTTCCTGTTAGGATGTTCCTGTTCAGGAGAAGGTTCCAAAGTTCTATTGAAGAGAAGCTTGATATTTCAGAAAGGTTTATTCCAGAAGTGCGCACATATATGGTTATACCAAGTTCTGAAGGAAAGAGGTATGAAGGATTTAAAGGATGAAGACATGATGATATCATAGCTTCTTTGACTCATATTTCAGTTGATTTCAATTGAGTTGAGTTGATTTGACTTGAGTACATTCAGAGATGAACCAGCAGTGCTCATAATGCACTAAGTTGTGAGTTGTTAGTCACAGGTTCCAGGATTCAGTTCCTGATTTTGTTTAGTGTATTTACATGACGCAGCAGAAGTACGTTGAGAAACCTTTCTTGGAAGGTAAATGCAAATATGTGGATCCTAGTGTATGTTTTCAGGTTTTTGAAGACAGGAGATAGCAGGTTCGGAGACAGTTCATGCTACATTTGTTGTCAAGCAGTAATTGCTTGATGAGTACACTATTGGATATCTAGTTTGCATATTTTCTCAAGTATTATGGTTCATATTCAGCAAGTTCAGTTTTTTGAAGTAAAGTCAAATTCAGTTTTGAAGAACAAGGAAGTACAAGCTTGAAGCTTGTGACAGGCTATTTGAAGCTTGTGGCAATTTGCAGATTATAAAGTTTGCAGATCTAGTTCAGTTTATACCAATATGACATTGCAGGGGGGATTGTTGGAAAACAATGCCTTATTGGTTCAATGGTCCAACAATTTAGAGCATGTGTAGTAGACTTTTCTACTTCCTCTACAAGTTATTCCACAAGCAGACGGTCGTGCACAGGATCTGTAGCGTCTCTGTTCATTTCTTGTACAAGAAAGGACGATGGGCTTCTGGTTAAAGCAAAGCATTCTTAATCCACCCACCAGGGTTCAAATCCCAGCGGGCGCAGCCGGCAGCGAAAGCTTTTATAAAATCATCTTTTGCTTTTCCTATAACAAAACCTGGAAGACAACAGCGGACGGCGTTTCAATTAGCGACGGATGCGTTTTTTTTATTTATGGCTATTCGCATAGCGATCATGGAGATTTTGGAGGACAATCAAAACTATATAAGGAGAGTATTGGGCTCATTGTATGTATCCTTCACCTAGGATCAACACAAGCTTTCTAGAGCTTGGACCTCAGTAGAGGTGGTGTTTCTTCTAGCACATGGGGCAGCCATGGTGCTAACTTGAAGCATGTTGAGGAGCAGCTATGGAGTTCTTCTTGGTGATTCTTCTTAGAGAAGATGAAGGGTGTGCTCACACTCTACCTCATGGAGAGGAGGTCATCTCTTGTTCATGGCAAGAAGACTTGGTCATTAGCAGCTTGATGGTGAGGATCGCCCATCTACATGATGTATTTGAAGATCATCTTCTACAGGAAGATGTTGGGTTGAAGATTATCTTCTACAAGAAGATGTCTGGCTACTTCAAAGACATTGGATGGGACCATCTACATGATTTTGAAGATTATCTTCTACAGGAAGATATTAGGTTGAAGATTGTCTTCTACAAGAAGATGTCGGGCTACTTCAAAGACATTAGATGGTGATTAACATAAGATTCACATCTTATGTTAAGTATTCAGGTACATATTCTCTTTATGCACACAGGTACTACTTGAAGTTTATGGAGGTTGTGTGCATAAAGAGAATACAAGTTCTTCCTGTGACTGGAACTATGGAACCATGGACCTGTGACATGAGCCTAAGGGCCTACCTCACTTCAAATACATCATGTAGATGGGCGATCCTCACCATCAAGCTGCTAATAATCAAGTCTTCTTGCCATGAACAAGAGATGACCTACTCTCCATGAGCTAGAGTGTGAGCACACCCTTCATCTTCTACAAGAAGATGTTAGGTTGAAGATTATCTTCTACAAGAAGATGTCTGGATACTTCAAAGACATTGGATGGGACCATCTACATGATTTTGAAGATTATCTTCTACAGTAAGATATTAGGTTGAAGATTGTCTTCTACAAGAAGATGTAGGGCTACTTCAAAGACATTAGATGGAGATTAACATAAGATTCACATCTTATGTTAAGTATTCAGGTACATATTCTCTTTATGCACACAGGTACTACTTGAAGTTTATGGAGGCTGTGGCGTTCATATCAGGAGGAGTCCTATTCGGCATAGGTACAAGAGAAACAGTATGTATATGCTTTATGCATATTTTATGAGGTGTTTGAGAAGGTGTATTCACATGAGTTTGAGGATTTCCGTTCACACTGATCCTTCCTCTTTCAATCACTCATATTCACTCTTCTATAACCTATAAGGTCACACATCTCATGTATATTCAGATTACTGCCCATACATCTGAATATGTTTGTTACATTGTACATTCACTCATTCATCTATTTCTCATCACATAGAGTGGTTGAGAATTTTGCTCCCACATTGTACATTGAACATTGGTATATATGATACTATGAGTAAGCGATGGCTTACGTAAAACCTTACACATGACGTCTATTCTTTCTCTATCTTTATCTCATCATTTTTATGATTAAGTTGTGGTATGTTCATGTTTTGTCAATATGGAAGATTGCTAGAATTAATGTTGTATATATACTGGACCTATGGAACCATGGACCTATGACATGAGCTAAGGGCCTACCTCACTTCCAACATTTGGTATCAGAGCACTAAGGTTTTTGGTTACAGAACTTTAGATCTTTGGCATCAATGCATAGGCTCATTCATGTCCTAGGTTCCCAGAATTCCAGATTTACAACATATAATTTGAAAGCATCTTCTAGCATTTGACATTTGACATACACACTTAATCTAGATGAGTAGAGATTTGAGAATTAGACAATTCAGTTACATGTGTATTCATCAGTGTGGAGTATGAAGTTGATGATCTGTTAGCAGCCGAATATTTTTGGAAGAGTATGCAAATACTTTACAAAAGTATTGTTTGAAGACCCAGACTTGATGAAGAGAAGACTACTTCAAATTCAAGGAAGAATAATGGTTTAGAGAAGATGAAGAAATCAGATCAACATCAAATCACAGGTATCAGTTTCTACTATCAGATTATCATTTGCAGGTCATATCTTAGAAGAGCAGTTATGAAGAGATTTGAAGAAATTCAAGAATTGCTTTTATACGCTTTCATCATTTGAAAGTTAAAGGCTACATCGAAACAGGTATCTAGAGGTTTTTCTAGAGAGTTTTTGAGAAATCTCTTTCATGGCAAGAAAGTTCATCTAAGAAGACAAGCGCAGAGATGAGATGAGTTTTTTTTTCAGCCAATTTTCTGTTGTAAGTTGGTTGGATATCGAGGTACAAATGTATCTAGAGAAGGTAACTCTAGAAGGGCAATTCATCATTCAGACAAAAGATTGGTGAATTTAGTCATTTTCAGACATTTGAAACAACATTTTGATTCAGAGATATGAGGTGATGATAAAACATGTTTTTATATTCAACTTCCATTTGTATACCATGTTTGTTTTATCTCTTACTCTTAGCACTAGAGGAAGAGAAAAGTTCATTTGAAGAGGTCAAGAGTGTTTGCTACTTCAAGATGAAGAGAACAAAAGGTATGGAAGAGAAGTTTGAAGATGTTGACATCATCAGGTGGAAGAAAGATGCAGAAGAAGAAAGTCCATCATTTCCAAAAGAAAAGTAAGGCTTCCTTTTCTCATATATTTTCCATATACTTTTCCTATTTTATCCTCTACACCCAAAGACAAGTCTACGAGAACATCTTGTTTAAAGAAGAAGCAATTTCTTGTTTTGCATTACACTTGGTTATGATTTAGTAGATTTGACAAAGAATTGCATTGAGAGAAAGAAAAGCAGCAGATATATGTTTTAACTCATATATGTATGAGTTATGTTTAGTTGAAGCTTTTAAGCGGGTAGCTTATATGTTCCCTCAAAGAATTCTTGGACTGTCAATACAGAGCTACTTGGTATATGACAACTTGCAGAGAAGTATATTTCTTCTTTAACTAACTCTCTTAAGGTAAAAGAGTTTTTTGTAGCAGATGTTGAAGACTTGGGTTGAGGTTTTATGTTTGGAAAAGGTTACCTCATATTCAGTATTTTCAGAAAAACTTCAGAAAATTCAGACTTGGATACATGTTTTATCTACTTTTTATGATTGTCTAGATTTTTGGATACATGTTTGTATTCCAAAAGGTGTTCCATCATATCCTATCACTTGATTGAAAAGTGGAGTTAGCCAAAAGAAAATCAAGCAGGTACTATCACATTTCACCCGGGAAAAAATATGAAAGTTATGAGGTATCAACTTGCAGCTTTTGGAGTTCTCAAGGTGAGAAGTTTGTCCACTTATGTTTCAAGTAGGAATTGCAGATTCCTTGAAGGACTTGTTTGAAGAAAAATTTTACAACTTTGTAAGAAGCATGGACACTTGGAGACATTCAGGTAAACAAATCAAACATTCAGTCATGAAGGTTTGATGACAGCAGATTCTACACAAGAGAGATCATTGATCTTGAATAGATCTTGTATGATCTTGAGTATTTATGATTCAGTTGTCTATCCTTTGTTTGTAAAGATTCTTAACATTGGAGAAGTAAGTCAAAGATTCAGATTCTATCAGATTTGTGTTGCAAAGAGATAGAAATACTTGTTATGTGCAGAAGGGTATGAATCCTAAAATGCTTTCAGCAAGGTTTTATCAGCTAACCTTATTCTACAATATGAGAAGCTAAAGACTTACAGTAAAAAGCTATTAGCAACTACAGTGCTAATAAAAAAAAGGGTTCAGAGATTTTGTTTCAGATACAGGTATTGATCACTGAACATCAGATTTATTGAAAGAAGGAAGACGTTCCACATTTCATAAAGTCTGATATATTTGAAGAATTTTGGATACTAGTGTTAAGTCATCCAGGGGGTGATGAAACATGAAGACTTATTTTCAGCCATATGTAAAAGAATGCAAAGTCATACCTACAGGTATTCCTATTTCAGGTATTCCTATATTTCCTTTGTCAGGTTCTCTTTATGTTCCAGCTTTGAAAGAAGAAGGAAGAAGAAGAATGTTTGGAGAAAGTTCCTGTTCAGGAGAAGGTTCCAAAATTCTATTGAAGAGAAGCTTGATATTTCAGAAAGGTATATTTCAAAAGTGCGCACATATATGTTTATACCAAGTTCTGAAGGAAAGAGGTATGAAGGATTTAAAGGATGAAGACATTATGACATCATAGATTTTTTGACTCATATTGAGTTGAGTACAGTCAGAGATGAACAAGCAGTGTTCATAATACACTAAGTTGTGAGTTGACAGTCACAGGTTCTAGGATTCAGTTCTTGATTTTGTTTAGTGTATTTACATGACACAGCAGAAGTACGTTGAGAAACCTTTTTGGAAGGTAAATGCAAATATGTGGATCCTAGTGTATGTTTTCAGGTTTGTAAAAACAGGAGATAGCAGGTTCAGAAACAGTTCATGCTACATTTGTTGTCAAGCAGTGATTGCTTGATGGGTACACTATTGGATATCTAGTTTGCATATTTTCTCAAGTATTATGGTTCATATTCAGCAAATTCAAGTTTTTTGAAGGAAAGTCAAATTCAGTTTTGAAGAAGACTTTTAAAAGAACAAGTTCTGAAGTACGACAGTACAAGCTTGAAGCTTGTGGTAATTTGCAGATTATAAAGTTTGCAGATCCAGTCCAGGTTGTACCAATATGACATTGCAGGGGGGATTGTTGGAAAACAATGTCTCATTGGTTGGAAATTGGTCAAAGTTTATACCAGTTTTCAGAATGTATATCTGTTCTTTCCATTACTTCTACAAGTAAATGGCGTGGGCGCAGTGGATAAAGCATTTTCCTCCCATCCAAACGACCCGAGTTCAAATCCCATCGTTGACAGCGCGTGGCAAATAGAAGATTTCAGTGTTTGCTTTTGGCTAAAATTGACGGACGAGCGCGAACGCGATATTGTTGTGTTTTTTAGATTCATTGCGATCGTACAATCGTGTGCTTTATTTTGCTTTATTTAAGAGCTTTTCAAAGTGAGAAAATCCTATATAAGACAAGCTTGGCTTATTGTCTTGCATCCTTCACCTAGGATCAACACAAGCTTTCTAGAGCTTGGACCTCAATAGAGGTGGTGTTTCTTCTAGCACATGGGGCAACCATGGTGCTAACTTGAAGCATGTTGAGGAGCAGCAATGGAGTTCTTCTTAATGATTCTTCTTGGTTACATAACTTGTGGAATAACTTGTAGAGGAAGTAGAGGAAGTAGCTTTGAAAGAAGAAGGAAGAAGAAGAATATTTGGAGAAAGTTCCTGTTAGGATGTTCCTATTCAGGAGAAGGTTCCAGAGTTCTATTGAAGAGAAACTTGATATTTCAGAAAGGTATATTTCATACGTGCGCACATATATGTTTATACCAAGTTCTGAAGGAAAGAGGTATGAAGGATTTAAAGGATGAAGACATGATGACATTATAAATTTTTTGACTCATATTGACTTGAGTACAGTCAGAGATGAACCAGCAGTGTTCATAATACACTAAGTTGTGAGTTATCAGTCACAGGATTCAGTTCTTGATTTTTAGTGTAGTTACATGACACAGCAGAAGTACGTTGAGAAATCCTTTTGGAAGGTAAATGCAAATATGTGGATCCTAGTGTATGTTTTCAGGTTTTTGAAGACAAGAGATAGCAAGTTCGGAGACAGTGATTGCTTGATGTGTACACTATTGGATATCTAGTTTGCATATTTTCTCAAGTATTATGGTTCATATTCAGCAAGTTCAAGTTTTCTTGAAGGAAAGTCAAATTCAGTTTTGAAGAAGACTTTTGAAGAAAAGTTCTGAAGTTTTGGAAGTACAAGCTTGAAGCTTGTGACAGGCTATTTGAAGCTTGTGATAGTTTGCAGCTTATAAAGTTTGCAAATCCATAACAGGTTGTACCAATATGACATTGCAGGGGGGATTGTTGGAAAACAATGTCTCATTGGTTGGAAAGTGGTCAAAACTTGTCAATCTTACTCAGAGAATACAACAAGTATAGAATCTCTAAACACTTTCTCTACAAGCAAATGACGACGGGCGCGACCAGCATCTATAGAGCTCGCTTCTATGTCTTATAGAACAAAAGAGCTCTATAGATGCTGGTCGCGCCCGTCGTCATTTGCTTGTAGAGAAAGTGTTTAGAGATTCTATACTTGTTGTATTCTCTGAGTAAGATTGACAAGTTTTGACCACTTTCCAACCAATGAGACATTGTTTTCCAACAATCCCCCCTGCAATGTCATATTGGTACAACCTGTTATGGATTTGCAAACTTTATAAGTTGCAAACTATCACAAGCTTCAAATAGCATGTCACAAGCTTCAAGCTTGTACTTCCAAAACTTCAGAACTTTTCTTCAGTGTGGAGTATGAAGTTGATGATCTGTTAGCAGCCGAATATTTTTGAAGAGTATGCAAGTACTTTACAAAAGTATTGTTTGAAGACCCAGACTTGATGAAGAGAAGACTACTTCAAATTCAAGGAAGAACAATGGTTTAGAGAAGATGAAGAAATCAGATCAACATCAAATCACAGGTATCACTTTCTACTATCAGATTATCATTTGCAGGTCATATCTTAGAAGAAGTCCTATTCGGCATAGGTACAAGAGAATAAGTACTTATATGCTTTATGCATATTTTATGAGGTGTTTAAGAAGGTGTGTTCACATGAGTTTGAGGATTTCCGTTCACACTGATCCTTCCTCTTTCAGTCACTCATATTCACTCTTCTATAACCTATAAGGTCACACATCTCATGTATATTCAGATTATTGCCCACACATCTGAATATGTTTGTTACATTGTACATTCACTCATTCATCTATTTCTCATCACATAGAATGGTTGAGAATTTTGCTCCCACATTGTACATTGAACATTGGTATATACGATACTATGAGTAAGCGATGGCTTACGTAACACCTTACACATGACGTCTATTCTTTCTCTATCTTTGTCTCATCATCTGTATGATTAAGTTGTGGTATGTTCATGTTTTGTCAATATGGAAGATTGCTGGATTTAATGTTGTACATGACTAGAACTATGGAACCATGGACCTGTGACATGAGCCTAAGGGCCTACCTCACTTCCAACAACTCCCTCACTCCTAACCCTAGAAACTCATTACACACACTCCTAAAGAGTGAAGTAACAAGTACTTGAATATTTTGTGACTTGCCACTAACTGAAATTACCTCTACACAAACGTTCATTCACTCCATAGCTATAACCATCATGAAGGCACCTTGATTGGATAATCCTCAGCAACATCTCAAAAAAAAATGTGTGTACCTAAGTCGTAAAGCATTAGGGACTTGTGTCAACTGAGATTGTACCTCAATAGCCCCACAAGTGCATATAGTGGTGTATTGATACACATTTAATTATCAATCCAAGAGATTAGACGTATCAAGTGTATGAAGACATGTGCACACGTGATGGTAAGTGAAGTGTCTATGCTACAATGCATGTGACTTGTCTCAACTACCTCTCCAACTCACTAACCCTCTAAAAATGCACGTCATGATACCTGCTATAGTAGTAAGCACAAATTCAAAATTTTCTCTTAGCCCTAGACTCCCAATATGGCCAGTACTAGGTTCATTTCAAATCTCTCGATGAGATGCATCTAATGCTAGTATTTTTAGTTGAATCTAACAAACAAAGCAGCAAGTTATGAGTGAAATAGTGAATGGTAGGAAACACCAACACCTGTTCAACAACTCCTCAAGCCTCAACACACCCATTACAACAGTTCAAACATGACGGGGAGGGGTAGACAATAGTCCTACACACACATTTCAAGCAAGAATCACACACATAAGCTCTTGGAGATGAAGATAATCAGTAGGAAAGAGGTAAATTCAAAAATCAGTTTCAATTCTCACCATGGCAAAAGGTCTTTTACAAAGAGTCATCAAGTGACTTATATATATGTGCCCTAAATTTGGTCCTTTCACACAAGAGACCGGCACTTTTATTGAAAAACACTAAATTCCTACTATGTTACGAGGATTATGTTACAATGATTGGGATTTATGCATCTAGAGGACTCCTCTAGTGCACTTACATGGCTTCATGAGGCATTTCATGGAAACTTGACAAAGAAAATTTATGCCCATAATTTCAAAATTTTTGGGGTCCCTTTTTTGTGCTCCTTTTCTCTACAACATGTGTATATGTGTATGCATGTGTATGTATGTGTATATGTGTATGTTGTGCATGTGTGTATCTGTACGTGTGTATGTGAGTGTATGTGTGTATATGTGTTTTTATATGTATGTATGTGTGTGTATGTGTATGTGTATATATGTGTTCTTCCGAATTGAAAAAGTAAGAAAGAGATGCAAGTTGTGTTAAATATAAGAAAAGAGAACGATCATGAAAACACAAAGAGATAGTGTAGTGGTAAAACACTTCCCTTGTGAGAGTGAGGTTGTGGGTTAAAATCCTCCCTCCTTAATGAATATAAAACTCCTTATTGCCACTCATAAATTAAAATGGTTCATGCATAGCCAACAATCGCCAAGGGAGCCATGAGTGCCAAATTAGATGCCAAAGCAATGCCTTAGTTATGCCTAAGCTTTATGCTTTAGTCGATGCCTTGGAGTCAGCCAAAGGAGTAAATGTAGGTGTAAATGTAGGTTCTGGTTCTAGAACTCGAACAAGCCGAATGAGTAAATGTAGGTGTAAATGTAGGTTCTCGTTCTAGAACTGGAACCAAAACTTAAACTGAAACAAAAACGAAAACTGAAATAAAAACGAAAACCAAAACCAAAATGAAAATGAAAAAAAAAAACTCAAACAGAGATGGAGACAGAATCATAATTGGAATGCCAAATAGAGAATAGAGAATAATCAACAACCATCAGCAATCAAATGCCAAAACAAACAAAAAGACCCCTCTATAGTGACATGCATAGAGCTCTAATACCACTCTTATCAAGATCTTAACTCACATGCATACAAAGGTTATGAATGCTGAAAACACATAGAGAAAATAGATACACAAGGAAACGAGACAGAACGTAGTATTGGGTGCAATCTCTCCCCATGCACTGTTTTGACAGTCCATAGAGTGCATGTATTTTATAGGATTTTTTTTATTATGTTGAAATAGTGGTTACATGAGAGCGGCTTCAAAAAGCATGCATGAAAGCAAAAAAGTTGGTCTCTTTTTTAGAGAGCCGTTGCTTTGAATAATAGCAATCGCGGTGTCGCGAGTTCATCGTTACAAGGAGGAAGAAGTACAAAAGAAAAATCTTGAATGTACTAAGCAGTAATGAAATTCTTATCACACCAGGTTCTACGGTCACGTTAAGCTTCTACATAGATCTAGTAATTACTTTCACATGTAGAATTTCCGCAAGTTAAATGAGGTGAACATAGTGGAGTTGTTTTGAACCTGTACTGACTTGAATACCAACAAAAGAATTGTTTCTCTCCTTTTCCTTTTCTTGTTATCAAAGGCAGCGTCACTTTAAGAGAAGTTCATCTAGTGATTTCAGATAAATCCATTCATTGGGTTTAAAGACTATAATATTCGTAAGATTTACTTTATGTTTCCATGGAGAAGCAAAAGTTTCGCTATGGCTCACGTGGCAAAAAATGTTTCAATTACTAGTGGAAACCGTGTTTACTTCAAATCATGTTTGAAGCATAGTTTCATGGAATGGAAAAGTGTAGTTCTTGAAACAATGCTACAAATACGAGACGTAAGAGATATAGACATGCGGTTCCCTTCTGTTAGACATAAAAGAGCATTGAAATGAAATCCAAATTTGAACGCAAAGAAGATAAACTCTCTCTCTTTGGTACTTTTGATTTGTTTGTTTACACATGACAGTTTAACTTGATAAGAGTGTTTAGTGCTCTGTATTCTTTTTTACATAGCTAAACTTCCGTACATATATGCTTTTCGTATTGATGATGCAGTTTGCTTACATAAGAATGTATACACATTGAAAATTGCTGCATTCACGCTATGCAAGTTTCAGCTATTTGTTTCATCTTATTGTGAAAAGTCATGAACTCTATTTAGTAGTGAAACCTTGTTACATACAAAAGCATAAAAAAGAAAACATAAAGTTCCGTAAACTTCGTAAAATCTTGTATCCACACATGTTAAAGTAACACATGAATACATATCAACAGAGCGCAAACTCTTGACATTCTAATATCTGAAGGTTTTCTTTCATGCTCAACTATGTCTATATATGAAAGAGATCAAAGAAGGATTGTCTTTCATATACTATATTAATAGTGATTCCATGATCGTGCAGATTGGACAATGAGCATTTCTTTGCCATCTTAATTGAAAGAGCATAGTTGATATACTGAAATCAAATGGACTGGAAATAGTACCTTGCATTATTTAACGCGCCACATGCTTGAAAACCAATACAGCAGACTGTAACATAAATAAATAACTGTATCATATTTCTTGTACTACATACCAAGCATGTATGCTCTTTCTTCCGGTCCTTGGATCATTTCGCATACTCCATATTCGCTCCAGTAGATAGTCTTTGGCATGTTCTCTTCCCATAATTGAATACGTGCACCTCCTTTTCATAGATCTTTCCTGCGCTATTCCAGTCCGCTCCCTTCTTCCACAGTGTTCGTGATTCTAGAGTGCTGCCAGAAGCAAAAGACAAGGTGCCAACACGATTTATGGTAGTCATAATCCGTCTTTAATCTTGACGAAGCAGTAATCCATGGAAAGCTACGGTTGCTCGAGTGCTTTTCATAGATTCTCCATGACCAAAAAGATTGAATGAGCTGCCACGACCTCTTTCTTTCTCAAGTTTTTGAGCTTCCTCTGAGAATCTGTACACCATCTGCAGCTCCATCACATGCTTGCTCTCTCCCGTTCTCTGAATCCATAACATAATTAAAGCTTTTCGGCATGGAGACGCTGGGTACTGGACCGAAATCCACACACGCACATGCATTGTATGTCTGCAGAGCTCCCTTTCTGTCTTGGTGACATGGATAGTCAATGTGAACTGTGCATAAGTTATTCGAGATTCTTTCTACACATAAGTCGATGAAGCCTTTCATGTTAGTATCTTCACAAAGTTCCCAGTCATCATCTCTATACATGCGCAATTATTTCAATGCTCCAACGATAGAACGTGTAGCACAATTGATATTTGTCCTTGTGTCTTCAACCATAGAACCTCGGACATCTCTGCAAATTGCATGCCATGTTTCAATTCCAGAAATCCTCTGTCATCACGACAGATACAAGCTGGCACAGAGTCCAAATGTGGTTGCCTTCGTCCAAGGAAATCCACACCAGAAAAGTACATGCACCATCGCTGGATCGTTTCCCCTCTTTGTTCATTCCTACTGCTCATCACAAGCGATCAGTAAATCCAGATCTCGAAGCACTTTTGAAGATGCAATAGAAGCAGAGATAATCGCTTTCGAGAAGCATGTTGTAGTGGCGTCATAGGTGGTGTTAGAGCTATCTTTTTTCCATCCTCAGTAGATGCAGATGTTCCTAGAACCTTCAGGTCCCTTTTCTTTTCCCTCTCTTCGAACCTGCACTCCTCCTGAATTCAGACACTCGAACCGAATTGAGCTCCTTATCGACGTGTTTTTTTTTTCTTGGACTTCGAGCTGCTGCTAGATGCCTTTGACACTTTCCCTTACTACCTCCTCCCCTCTCGATGCCCAGATGCTAATCCTTTCTCTCCAAAATTTTTCCGCTTCACCTCCCATGTCCTGCACGTAGCCTTTTTTCTATATCTGTCCACCTTCTATATCCATTCAAGATATAAACTTAACATTCTCTTTATTATGAGGACATGCTGAATATAGTGGAGCCTCATGACCTTCAAAAGGAAACTACCATTAATAGCATCCCAAACCTTGATGATTTTTATCATTCCCATAGGTAATAATACAAAGTTGCTTATTAGGACGAACAAAGACAAAATCATTCACACAACCAATACGAGCATGGATCTCAAGCATCAAGTGGTCGTGCCTCTAATGTGTTAAGGACTACCCCACGATTGCCCATCATCTAGATGCATCAACCTCCAGATGACTTTAAACAGATGCGTCATATTTGATTCTCGTGCTTCAATTTCGGATCGCGACCACAGCGGTCTACAGTGACCCTTATTCTAACCGCTACTTTACTAACTGTTTCTAAAAATAGAACCCTCTACATGGGTTTATTTACAACCTATATAAATTATAAATTGGATTATTGATTTTTTTCCTTTCACACCTTTCATGAACCTTCAACTACTATATCAAAAACACTAAAACATTATACATTAATAAATTAACACTCCAACAATTCCTTGTTCAACACATTCCATAATTCATAACAGAAACATTCCTCGTAGTTTTCTCTGTTCCTACCATCCTCTATAGTGCTAGAATGTTGAAATGAGATAATGAGCCTCTTCTTATAAAGTTTCACTTAAAAAAGATTAAATTCACATTTGAATGGACAAAAATAGTTAAAAAAGAGAATAGTTCATTAAAAAACTACAAAATAGAAGAGCTTGTATTGGGAAACTTATGATTTATCATAAAAATACCATAAATGAATTTAATGACTTCACTTTCAAGCCAAATCCTCTCGTATTCTTGTAGCCCGCCATTGAGCATGATGTAGAGGTCTTAACATTGACTTCTATTTTTCACTATCCTTGTTGTGTTGAGAGCTTATGTAAGCATGACCAAACCTTCATTCACTTATTAATAATATCAATTTTTATTAAGAATACCTATTTTGAAAAATTTTATTACCTTCTTCCTTGTCATAGATTGTTGCAAACTATCTTGGGATTCAACAAGTTTTTTGAAAACTAGAGTTATGTTCGACCATGAAAACCAATTGAATTAAGAAGCTCCTCCAAGATTTTGATAGCGTGTACAAATTTATCATGGAAAATGTGTATTCTATACCAAGCTTCTATAATCTATTAAAAATTCTCATGAAGGCATACAATATGCAAAAGTGAACATTAACTAATAGAAATGGAGTAATAGAATTCAAATATTTATCTGATGTGTCACTATTAGGTTTTTCTAAAATGGGAGACCTTTATAAAGGTATATCCAATTGCCTAGATGTAGGTGCATCTACGTATTCATTTTAAATCATATATACTTTTTTTGTGTTTGTTTATAACCTCGTGTGCAATATGGATAAGGATAAAGAGCAGATGCACCTTGTATGAAATCTAATATGCATTTGATAGTCTTTCAAGCACTATCCAAATGCCATTCTATCAAAAAATCACCTAACTTCGCTACATTCAGTGTTGCATCATGAACTTGAGAAGCTATTACCTTAGTTATCTATGGGGTCCTACTAAAACTGGATAAAACAACATCATTGGATGCTTTAGGTATTTCAATAGGACCTAACCACCATATATCTTTCTTGGATTGAACACTATATGTAATGTTAGAACTAGAGGTATTCCATTCATCCCAAATGGCATATGTCATAGCTTCATCCATGAATGTTACACACAATCTTTCCATTAACCATCCCTTTATGATTTGGCATTCGTCCACGTTCAATATAAACCTCAATTTGGTATAAAAATCTATATAAACTACCAAAACTTTCATAACATCAAAATATAATGAATATCATGGTAACCATAACAAATATACAAAGTATGGTAGATTTGTAAAATCAAACCATTGCACATTGAAGCCTCTCGAAATCGATGAACATGTTGTTGAACTTTGTGCAAGAGAATCCCTTTCCAGATGAACTTTTCAACTCCTTTATGGATGTGGTTGAATGAAAAATGGACATATGCATAAAATCTTCTAGATCGAAGTAGTGTCCAAAAATACTAGCTACATCCTCATTGGAGGTCATCTTCTTTAGAGATAGATTGTAAGAGCATGGAAAAAATTCTACACATTTCTTTGGTAGGATTGTCCATTTTGTCTACCCATCATTTTTCTTTAACCTCTTTTGTTGGATTTCTTCGGATCTCAGTTTACACCTCATTTTGAAAAGAATTTTTCAAAGATGCAACTTTCGTTTGTTCACTTCTTCTTCAAGCCTTGAAAGCCTTCTATAGAGCCTTTCTCTCCTTTCCTTCCTTATCCTCTAGGTCCCACTTTTGGCTTCACACAAAATATTATTGGTATCCTTCACGGCATTAATCCAACACTTAGTCTACAAGGCAACATTATGGAAAGCTTGAGACTAGACATGGTCAATTTTTTTGTGAATAATGGGAAGCATGAACACTGAAGGTTCTGAATGGAATCACAGTAGCTTCATCTTGGAGGAGGTGGCAGAGAAGGAGGTTGTGGAGGGAAAGTGAGCAGAAACCACAACATCCATGTAAAGGGACATGATCAGAGAACCAAAATAATTAATAATATCCTAGGAAACATAACACCTTTCAAGTTTTGCTATTTCTACTAAAGAGATTGCTCTTTGGTAGAAATAGCAATCCATTGATTGAAATTATTGGCAACAACTTTATTCACTGAATGTGAAATAGAAAAAATTATATCAACATCAGCACCACCCTTCGCATGAGGATGGCTAGTGATAGATCAAGCACAACAAGTAGAAACAACCATCAAATTCATCATTAATTTAGCATTACCACATTTAACTTCCCAAAGATAGAGAAAATCAGGTTAGATTGTGCTACTTTAAGCCACAAGTGAATGCTCTTAGCTATGCCATGTTAGAGATACCTTTAGTATTTAGAGAAAAAATGTAAACGGTGTTCATCATCAAGAGGAATAAAAAAGTAGACAACACTACCAGTATAAACAAAAATGAAAACACTCTCATTTACTACTTGTTTTGATTGGTCTAACAAGGGTCATAGAGGTTCTCATAACTCCCTTTCTTTTGACTTTTATTTGAGCAATAGTAGGAGGATCAAAATCTTCAACTTGGGACATTCTCAGATCCTCAGATGAAGTTTTATCGTGAGCCATAACTTGCATTCTCCATTTTTCAATGGTATTGAGTGCTTTTGAAAAAACACTGTCAGAGGTAGATGGACCATCAAAAGCAACATCACCTTCAGACACCTTTGAAAACGGATTAAAAACTCTTCCAGAAGGACCTCATATGAATTATGTAATTCACCAATCTTTTTTCCAGAAGCTTTTGAAGCTATTTTCTTGTGGCCACTGTGAGAGGGACCTTGAGATAATTCTTCGAACTTCTTTCCAACTCTGCTATTGTCCTTGAGTACTCGAAATGCCATTATATTTAATTAAAGGACAATCTTTTATTAAATGTCCCTACTTATAGTAGTTATAGCAGGCATTTGGAAGATTTTTGTATATGACTTTTTGATCATGTAGTTTTCTACCATCAAAGTACTTTATGGTTGGAGAGGTTTTGATAGGTTTAGCTATGTTAGTCTCAACCATTATCTAAGTGTCCCATTTGGGATTTATGCTAGCTCCCCTAAACCTTTGACCTAGAGCTTTTCCTAGGATTTTCCCTAGATGTTCAACGGAAGTGTAATATTCAACAAGTAGGTATGGAAAGTCAATCCAAATTGGTATCTTTGTAGGTTTAGTAGCCTAGGGTCTAATATGTGGAGAATGAGTTATCCTAGGCACAACGAAAATGTGTAGTGAACCCTTGTATGTCTAGCCCTTGGACAAATAGCTGCACCTTAGATAGCTTGCTGCTCTCAACACAAAACTCAAATGGACTTGTGCCTTTAGCAAATCAAAGTAGACAAACAACTCTTTCTAACAAGCTATAAATAACTTAATTTGGACAAGTTTTGATTAGGAAATGCAACTGACAAAGATGAACTACTTGTCCACACAAGTATGCTGAAGAACTGAACTTCACTCTCGGACTAATAACTCTCTGAATATAAATGCTTTCAGAAAGATACTTGGTACAGAGCAGGTTGACACAAATAGCTTTGCAAGAAGCTAAAATACAAGTAATTTTGATGACTTTTGGTTAGGAAACTCAACTCACCAAAATAGAACACCTGCACACATAAGTACAGTGAAAAACTAGACTTGACTCTCTGACAGATATCTCATAGAATATAAATTTTGTGAACAAGATGTTTGAGATAGAGAAAGTACATGCAAAGAGCTTTCCAACAAGACAAAATTCAAGCAATTTGGATATGTTTTGGTCGGCAAATGTAACCGACCAAAATAGACTACCTATCTACACAGGTATACTGAAAAATTGGACTTCACTCTTTGACTGATATCTCACAGAATATGTAAGTTTTGAAGAAGATATTTGAGATGGGACATAAGATAAGCTTTCCAATGAATGTTTAAACACAAGAAATGGTTACATATACACTGTAATATGAGCTTCACAACAGAGCTATGCACAAAATGGCGTGCAGCTGGAAGGAGTCTAAGGGAAGACAAAATGATAATATGGCTAGATCCTACTATTGGGAGATCTTGCCTCTTTCTCTCCTTGTTTTGAACGTGCTCCCACTTCACTTTTATAACCAATGAGCATGTGAAGAATTTTTTGCCTCCTTCTTAACTCACCACTTTCCCCACTACATGCCACTGACTACAAGGCAAGATATTGTATCTTTTACTCATCATGAATTTTGACTAGACTTTTTTCCTTTTCTTTTTTTCTTTTTCTCTTTTTTTCCTTTATCTTTATATTTGGTAAATTTGTCCAAGCATAACTCATATGAAAATGAGCTTGTACATTTATCTTCAACACTCCCCCTCAAGCTCATTTGGGAGTTATCTTCAACCATGTCTTGCAAATTTATCACATCCTTGAAACCTTTGAGTTTAGAAGCATCCAATAACTTTGTAAACATATCTGCAACCTGCTCTTTGGTTCTGATGAACTTTATCTCCACATCTTTGCTCAATACCTTCTCCCTTACATAATGGTAGTGGACCTCTATGTGCTTGCTTCTTGCATGAAACATAGGATTGCTTGCCAAGTAAATACTTGACATGTTATCACTATATATAGGGATGGTTCCAACTTGCACTTCAAGATCAGCCAAAAGCTTTTTAATCCACATTGCTTCACATGTGGCAAATGCTAATCCTCTATATTCAGCCTCCATGGATGAAAGTGCGACAGTAGGTTGTTTCTTTGAGCTCCATGTGATAGGTTTGCTTCCTATCATGAACACATAACCTGAGGTTGATCTCCTATCTTCCTTTTAACCTACCCAATTAGCATCACTAAAGCCTTTGACCTGTAGTTCTTCATCAAAATTGCAAAACAAAGCATGATTAATTGTATGCTTTATTTATCTCAACACTCTCTTGGCTGAATTTAAGTGTTCAATTGTCGAGGCTTGCATAAATTGAGAAAGTACATCAAAAACATAAGATAAATCAGGTCTTGTAATGTTTGCATAGATTAATGATCCTACAATGCTCCTGTATGTCGTTACATCTTCCAATAGTTCTCCATCATTTGAGCAAATCTTTGTATTTGTGTCCATGGGTTGAGTGAGTGGTTTGCATTCACTCATTCCAAAATCTGAAAAGAACATCCAATAAGTACTTCATTTGCATCAAGTAGATGCCACTCTTTCCATAAACAACTTCATTCCTAAAAAATATTTCAGCTCCCCAAGATCTGAAATTTTAAACTCCTTACCAAGCTTCCTTTTGATATCTTTAATCCCTGTAACATCATTTCCTGTTATGATGAGGTCATCGACGTATATGCAAATATATACCTCTCTATTTTCTTCCTTCTTCATGTACAATGAAGGATCTGCACTACTTGGGTTATATCCACACTTAGTTAGATATTCTACCAATCTCTGATTCCATGCTCTTGGTGCTTGCTTCAAGCCATAAAGTGACTTCTTCAACGTGCAAACAAACTCTGGATGGTTTTCATCTTCAAATCCAATCAGTTGACTCATGTATACCTCTTCTTGTAGTTCTCCATTAAGAAAAGCAATTTTGATGTCCAATTGATATAATGGCCATCTCCTTCAAGCACCAATTGCTATTAATGTCTTGATAGTTCTCATCTTTGCAAGAGGGCTGAAAACTTCATCATAATCTATGCCTCTTGTTTGTTTAAATCCTTTGTCAACTAATCTAGCTTTATATCTAGCTAGTGAACCATCAACATTCCTTTTTACTTTAAACACCCATTTGTTTGGAACAATCTTCATACCTTCTTCCTTTGGCACTAGCTCCCATGTTGTGATTATCTTTGAGATTTTTGATTTCCTCTTTCATAGCTTGCTTCCATTCCTTTTGTGTGCAAGCTTCTTCATATGTCTCAGGCTCTTTGTCTTTGATAACCTGCATCATGTATGAAAAATGTGTCGCCATAAAACTATCATAACTCAACCTTTGAGTTGGATACCTTGTCCTTGAAGATCTTCTTTCATTACCTTTAGAAAGTTGCTTCTTTAACCTATTTAGCTTTACCATCAGAGTGATTACCTCTTTACTTCAACTTTGAATCTTTTGAATATAGAAAACACCTTTGATTTTTGCTTCATACAAAAAAGCCATACCTTGCTTGAGTGATCATCAATAAAGGTGACAAAAAATCTATTACCAGTCATTGATGCCTCTTGGGTTGTCCCCATACATCCGTATGTATCAAGTCCAAGACATTTGGGGCCACATAATTGCTCCTCTTGAATGGCTGCCTCGTTTGCTATCCTAGTTGACAAGCTTCACATAACTCATGTAGTCCAATGCTATTAAATTTTGGAAGACCTCTTATCACCTCATGTTTGCTCATGTCCTTCAGCTTTGGAATGTTGATGTGTCCTATTCTTTTGTGCCATAAGTTCAGCTATGAAATCTTCTTGTTCCCACATTGAATGTACATGACCTTTCCATGTGGATGTTGGACGTCCAAAGTGAACATCCTTCCTTCTCTTCTACCCCCAGCAATGACCTTGAAGCCTTCCTTTGGATTCTTTATGAAGCACCCATTCTCATTGAATATGACATGATAACCCTTCTCTACCATTTGTCCTACTGAAATCAAGTTCTTTGAAATTGTAGGAACATGAAGAACATTAGATAGTACCTTTGCTCTACTTGTATCTCCAAGCCTTATATCTCCAATATGTTCAATCATGTGTTGAGTATCATCACCTGTTTCAACACATCCTTTTCCACATGGTACCTCTAGATTAGTGAACAAACTTCCTTGGCATGACATATGGTTACTACAACCTGAATCAATGTAGCATTTTTTGTCATCTCCACAAGAGCTTCTATACTCATGTATCATTGCAAGTAGTGTGTCCTTGCTTCCTTCACTTTAGGTGCTTGCATAGTTGCTTTGGTTCTTCTGATTGCCTCCATTTGGTCTTCCATTCTTCAGCCAACAATCACTAGCATAGTGCCCTACTTTACCACAATGATATCATGTTATACCTTTATGAGAATTGTAAGAGCCTCGACCTCTTCCTCTACTTCTACCTCGACCTCTTCCTTGTGTGTTGCCATTTGATGCATCCTTGTTGTCTTCCAAATTGATTTGATTGTAATTGGAGTTGTTGTGACCTCTTCCTTTTCCTCTTGAGCCTCCTCTTGAGTTCCTTCCTTTACCTCGACCTGCATATAACATTTGGTTGTGGCTGTCCTTTCCTTTGGGGATACCAAAGCTAAGCTCTTCTGTGACAAGATGAGGGATTAGTTGTTCAAAACATGGATATGCATCTTTCAAGTTAATGGAAGTTATAAAAGGCTTCCATCTTTCATCTTCTCTCAATCCATTGAGAGTATAACTCACAAGATCTTCGTCTTCAACCATTGTGCCAATAGAAGCTAAAGCATCACTTAACTCCTTAATCTTTAAAGTATATTCAGCTATGGATTGACTCAAAATTTTCTTGATTGTGTTCAACTCATTCTTGAGTTGAAGTTTCCTAGCTTTGGTATTTGTTGAATACATCCTTTCAAGAGCTTCCCAAGCATCCTTAGTTTTATCTAGATGCTGAATATGCCCTACCATGGCATTAGTAATGACTTGCGAAATGAAGAACATGACTCTCCTATTCCTCTCTTCCCATTCTTTTGCTTGCATCCTTTGGACTTCGATGGCCATAGCTTGATTGATTTGTGGTTGAGCATCATCACCGCTCACAATACCCCATAAGCCTTTGCCCATTAGGTAGTTGGTCATCTAAACTTCCACACAGGATAGTTATCCTTATCCAATTTCTCTACTTGTTGACACAAGTTAGCCATTGAAGACTATCAAAGACTTTGAGAGTTACCTCGAATAGTTATATTGTCCTTTGCTCTTGCATTTATGAAGATCCCTCTTGTTTTGTAGCTCCTCTTTTGCTTTGCTTTAACTCCAGCTCTGTTGATGAAGCTTCAGCACCAAGTTTGCTCTGATACCAATTGTGGAGAATGAGTTCTCCTATGCGCAATGGAAATGTGTAGTGAACCCTTGTATGTCTAGCACTTGGATGAATAGCTACACCTTAGATAGCTTGCTGCTCTCAATAAAAAAACTCAAATGGACTTGTCCCTTTAGCCAATCAAAGTAGATAAAGAGAGCTTTCTAACAAGCTATAAATAACTTAATTTGGACAAGTTTTGGTTAGGAAACGAAGTTGACAAAAATGAACTACCTGTCCACTCAAGTATGCTAAAGAACTGAACTTCACTCTCGGACTGATAACTCTCTGAATATATATTATTTGAGAAAGCTATTTGGTATAATGAAAGTAGACACAAATACCTTTCAAACAAGCTAGAAAAAACAAGTAATTTGGATGAGTTTTGGTCAGGAAACTCAATTGACCAAAATAGACCACCTGCACATATAAGTACATTGAAAAATTGGACTTCACTCTCTGATAGATATCTCACAGAATATAAATATTGTGAATGAGATATTTGGGACAGAGAAAGTACATGCAAAAAACTTTCCAGAAAGACAAAAATCAAGCGTTTTGGTTGGGAAACTTAACTGACCAAAATAGGCTACCTGTCTACATAGGTATACTAAAAAATTGGACTTCACTCTTTGACTGATATCTCACAGAATATGTAAGCTTTGAAGGAGATATTTGCGATGCAGAAGATAAGCTTTCCAATGAATGTTTAAATGCAAGCTATATATATACACTGAGATATGAACTTCACAACACAGCTGTGTACAAAATGACGTGCGGCTGGAAGGAGTCTAAGGGAAGACAAAATTACAATATGACTAGATCCGACTATTGGGAGCTCTTGCCTCTTTCTCTCCTTGTTTTGAACGTGCTCCCACTTCACTTTTATAACCAATGAGCATGTGAAGAAGTTTGTGCCTCCTTCTTAACGCACCACTTTCCCCACTACATGCTAGTGACTACAAGGCAAGATATTGTATCTTTTACTCATCATGAATTTTGACTAGACTTTTTTCCTTTTCTTTTTTTCTTTTTCTCTTCTTTTCCTTTATCTTTATATTTGGTAAATTTATCCAATCATAGCTCATATGAAAACGAGCTTGTACATTTATCTTCAACGTAATCCCATATACCATCTAAAAAAGGAAATGGGAACGCTTCTTACTAACCACTATCCTTCAATTATCACTTGAAGGGCACTCTTCAAAACATTTAAAAAGAAAGAAACTAATGATTGGGCAAGTGCTACATATGATTGACAAATAATCCCCTAGATTGACAATTATTCCTTATCCATTTTTTCAAAAGTGACTTGAGCCAATCTTGGGCCATGGCAAATACCTATCACAACACGATCACTTAGGCTTGCCAGATGTCAAGGGACTTTCTATCAATGATTAGGGTTTGATCCTCCAATTCATTTCATTGACATCAACATTTAGTTTATCGTTGTCTTGGCTTACCTTCTGTTTTCCCTTCAAATAAGCAGTAAATAAAGGATTAGGGTTAGCTGTAGCATATTCAAAAGGAGCAACATGTTGAGTATCAATCATGGAAGCCTTCATAGACGCTTCATAAGTCTTTGCTGGCGATGGAGGATGAGCTATTACACAAATGTTGTTCTCTTGTGAGCTTCCATTATGAGGGCACTATGTCATGTCATCACATAACGCTTCATGCAAAGCCATTGCCTCCCCTTTCGGGGTAGACATTAGGTAGAAAGGGTTCTTTCCACGGACAACTTACTATAGGACCAACGAGCACCAAGGCGAGGTGTAGAGGCAGCACTTAACCCATACAGAATGTGCACAAAGCTCAAGAAACTTAGCTCCACTTGCACATGGACCCTTAGGGCAGAAGCTGACTTAGCAAACTCTAGTTCAAGGGGTTACACAGAGCATTGATGGATGTAGGATTTGCATTCTATATCTCTCCGAGAGCTGAGTATTCCAATTTGGCTGAGTACTGATGGAGGTAGGGTTTACATTAATAGAATTTTCCTTTCTAGTTTGCTAAGAAAACAAATCTCGCGAAATGCTTCTTGATGTTGATGTGCAGAGAGTAAAGAAACACCTATATTTTTTGCCTATGTGAAGAAAGGGCCACCAAGATTTGTTTGGTGGAGGCAGTGCTTTATTTTGATGGGCAGCCCTGCCCTTCACTTTTGCAAGTTAATACAGTTTTATACCTCTATATTATGATTTTAGTTCATTTTCTGACGGGTAATAAAAATCATTAGCTTTGTTTTACGTTCAAAAAGACTAAAAACGGGCAATACGGCCGTCAAAAATCAACACTAGATGGAGGGATATCTGAGATTTGGGTGTGAGCGATCCAAGAAATGTGAATGCATCCAGAGCAGAAAATGTGGAATGGATTTATTTTTTATGTGCTTCTTGGTGAAGTGGTGGGGGCTTGCCCTTGCACAGTGTACACTTTTTCATTTACTTAATTAATCTTGGCTTTCTCAAAAAAAAAGAAAATGTGGAATGGAATCACAGGAGAAGGTGAAATAGAAACGCTATTACTCTTTTTGCCTGAAACGCTATTAGTAATTACTCATTTTGCCTGAAACTCCATTCAGCCATATCTTTTGACAGCTTGGCTGGTAGCTGAGTCCTGAGTCCTGACGCTTTCGGGCATGAGAATTGAGACTTCAATAGCAGGAATGTTCTAACTTCTCGGCCTTTCATCTTCCAGGGCTGACAGCCTTATTAATGTCCTTTGTTCCTCTCTTGACTCTTGAGCCTTTCTCGTATTTTTTCCTTTCATTACTATAATCTAATTTTATATTGAAAAATGAGGATGTCTTTTAAATCCTAGATTCACACCGAATCAGTGGACAAGCCTTTGATAGGCCATATTTCTAGCCGAAACACACAAAATGCTGGAGACATGCTCCCGAGAAGAAATGCGTGGCACATTTGTATTTTCCATCATTAATTCACTCTTTTTCTGTGTTTGCTAAAAAAAAGGAAGTTCGTGGGCTTGAATTTTGAGGAATGACCGCTCGAGCCAACCGACAGCTTGGATTGAGGACAGATATTTCCACTTTACCATTCTCAACGAGTTACTTTGCTTGTTAGGCCAAGGGAATGACCAGGATAGGGACGCCCCTGATGAAGACAATTATGCCAGAACACAGACCATCTGAACGGGAACCAGCGCTGACAATGACAAACAAGTTGAGGGCAGGCATAACTTGATAAAGGCGGCCTGAGGAGGGAGGTAGTTCTTCCATCGTTGCCGCGCTTTGGGTTTTGAGTAGTTTGGGAAATTGTGAATGAGGAGGGAATGTCAAATTAACACTGCATCAGAGTTGGGGAGAGCATATAAAATAGAATCCGCGATCATAATGAGGCACTCATTTCGAGGAATTGCCTTGCAGAAGGTGACCGTTTGAGCAGAAGGAGAGAGCGTCTGAGGGAGTCTGCGGAGTCTGTCCGCACGATAGCTATGGTATAATGGAAAGAATTAGGGAGGAGGTCATTCATTCATTCGGTAACGCTCTTCTCACTTTTTCTTCTCGCGCTTCGTCTCTCTCTCTCTCTCTCTCTCTCTCATACACGCACGCACACATAAACACAAACCCCGCATTTTTCTCTTTCCCGTCTGAGCGCAAGTGTCATCATTATTCACCACTCCTGTTACGTGCCAAAGTGTATCCATCTGGCTGTTGTCTTCCCTCATTTACAATTCTTCTGTCTACACGATGAGGCGCCATGGGTGGCATCTTCCTTTGCACAGACTGCAAGTAAGCTGTCCTGCTCATCGAACACATCGTTGCATGTATCCATCGATTTACTCTTTTGCAGAAACCATATTTGTTATTAGGTGACTGCAGGCTTTTTTTTTTTTTTCTGGATGTTGATCATTTCGGCGTGCATCCGCGCACCGTATGACTGTGTCTGGCTGTTCCGCTCTTTGCAGGTTACTGTCATTCTAGGTTTCTTCTGCCTATTCTTTTCGTTCTATATCTTCTCGGTACCCTTCGCAGGGAAGCAAGAAATCATCTCAACGTTTACCGTGCTTTACACTTCATTGGTAAGCCTGATGTTTTGATTTAGCATTTAAGTATTCCTTTGTCAGCATGATGAACATTGGTATCGGTATTCTGAATGAGCTTGTGCAAATCGAGCATGTGATAACTCTGGTGGAGTGGGACATGTGGTGATAAGGTCAATTTAAGTTTGAATCATTTGAGTCTGTGTGCAAATGATCAATGTATATAGTATCACGATTCGGTATCGTAAATGAATTTCTGTAAGTAAGAAGCGTACTACGAAGCCTGCTTGAGTGCGACTTGTGGAAGTATTATCAAGTCTGCTTTAGGGAACTTATGGAACGAAGAAGGACAATTAAGTATCGAATTAGATACGTACATAATGCATACGTTTAGGCGAACTCTCTGAGCTGCTTTGCTTTGCCGCCTTGTATATCACCAACCGTGCATGTCAACTGCATTGACTTGTACGAAGCAGCTAAATAGGGACAATGAAGCCGGGGGTTACATTCCCCGGGGGTTAAAGATTTTATAAATGCCAGCTTATGACAAACTAAAATGTCAAACTACTGTGTGCAAGGTATTGTTGCATGTCTGATTTCCGTATTGCTTATTTAGTCGAAAGTCAACATGATCAGTATCTTCGTATTTGTCTTACTACTATAGCCTTACGTGGATTGCGATCTTCTCATTAGAATGTATGTTTAATGATGAAGTTCCAATCTTCAGCTGTTCATTTCGTTGATAGTATGCTTGATTGCGATCTTCTCCGCCGAATGTATGTTTGATAAATTTGCCACAGTTTCTGCTGTTCACATCCTTCCTAATACATAGCCCTTTGTAGTTGGGATCTCGTCCACCAGCTGACTTGTGATTTGTTGCAGGCAGCAGCCGTCATTTGTCTCTACATTCGTTGTGCAGCTATCAACCCAGAAGACAAGGGAATCTCAATACACATTCCTATAAAGCCTTTCGCAAGTGTGAGTTCAATTAATGAGCCGCAGAAGCTTGATTCCGCCATACAGGATTCAATACTAAAGCTCGAAGCCCTACACTCTCTTGCAATTCAAAGCCACAAAAAAGCGCGCAAGGGTCCCTGGTCTGTCATATTGCGGCTTCTTAGATTGCCATTCCTTTGGATAACAGAGGCAGATGACTGCAAAAATGAAGACGTTGCATCATCTGAAGCTATGTCTAGTTCACTTAACTGTGTTCTCTGCAATCGACGTGTAGGTCTTCCTTTTTTTTTAAAGGAAGTTGGGCCATGGCCTATTCTCCCGGACTGTCAAACTTGAGCTCATGAATGATTGCACGGCGCACTGAAGACGATAAATTCATCTGCTTTTCAGGTTAGCACAACTAGTAAGCATTGCAGAAGCTGTGATAAATGCGTGTTCGGATTTGATCATCATTGCAAGGTAAGAGCAGAAGGTCAAACCCTCCACAATTTACAATTGTTGGAAGATAACAGTGAATTTTGGACCTTGAGTGAGTTTTTGCCAACTCTTAGCCATTACCTGAGGTGAAGTTGTAAATGCAGTGGATCAATAACTGTGTGGGAAAGCGCAACTATGGAACCTTTTTGGCTCTTCTGGGTGTTTCGTCTTGCTTTGTAAGTATGCGTTTTATGTTTCTAACATTCTTGTCTATTCGAAGATGATATTGTTGTGGATCCGCAGCTGCTTCTAGAAATAGTCGTTGGAGTAACTGTGATTGCGTGGTCATCCACCCACATTCAGAGATTTGACCAAAGAGTTCATGACAGATTGGGTCCTAGCTTTTCGAAAGGTTTGGTATTGGCTATTGCGGTAAGCTCTTTCTCCCAGGTATTTGATTGTCTCGTTACATTACTAAGAACTCACAGTTTCTGTTTTCCTTTCAGTCTGCGTCATCATTAGTTGCATTAGTTGCATTGGCTGCCTTGACAGAGCTTCTACTGTTTCATATCATACTAATCAGAAAGGTGTGTGAGTCTCGTTTCTTAGTTTTCAGTTTTGTGAAAGAACCGTGTTGATAAATTTCAAAATTGGCGATTTGTCAGGGGATCACAACTTACGAGTATGTCATTGCGGCTAGAACTCTTTATGATCTACACAGCTTGTCCGATCAGGAGAATGCTTTTAGCCATCACCCTCCAGCATCGCCAGTAAGCTCTCTGAAAAGCAGTTGTAGTCTAGGCTCTGGCACATTTCGATCGCATTATAAACGGTCATGGTGCACACCTCCACGAATCTATTTTGACTCTGAAAATCAGGTAATGAATGCCATGTATAATACTCTCACCTTACTTTACCCCCTGCTCCATGATTTTAGATTGAAATCGTACTGTTTGCAATGTTCAGGAGCAAGTAACCCCACAGTTTCTGCCCTCAGTGCGTGGACCAGATTCAACCCCTTCAACGTCGTCTATGGTGTTGGAGGAGTATGCAAGACATCTACGGTACAAGGTAAAGATAAGTCCATGGCAGCTAGCAAGACTTGACATAGATGAAATCGCAAGGCTTGTCAGCAAAGCCCAAGGATCTTCTATTCATCAACATCAATCCTCTCTACCAGTTTTCCGTCAGGGTATACCGTGGCCGCAACGCAGCAGAAGCCATAGCGACGCTAATACCCTTAGTGCTAATAGCACTTTCATGGAAAGTAGCACGAAATCAAGCATTAACGGCGATGAGCATATGTCAGTACCGTGCAGAAGCCATGCATACGAGCAAACACAAGCTTATCATCTAAGCTGTCAGTGTAAGCCATCAAATGAACAATGTTCTCATCATGAAGTGGGGTCACTGTCACATGTTCATAGTCAGTCAAATACCCCTGCATGCTTCTGGACTCAACGCCTGCATGGTACTTCAGCGTCATGCGCTTCGTATCTGTCACTTCATTCTGGTGCCTCAAGTGAAGCACAGGGTCAGAGCCCACAAAAAGTACAACCATTTCTGGAGAAGAAATGCCCTGCACACCAAACAAGCGAACAAGCAGAGATGCCTGAACGGCTGAGCGATGCTTTCATGGAAAGCCCCGTAAGAATACGAAGAACATTGCAAATGCATTCTTCATCCCCTGGATCTGCCTCGAAGAGTCTTCTTTCAGTGACACAGCCCATTGAGCAACAGAACGAGTCCTCAATGTTAGATACTAGATCTATCTCTATCACGCTGCAAGATGAGCATGACGGCCAGAGTTTTTCAAATATAAACGTTAAGGGTTCTTCCATTTTCTTCGGAGGACCTCTAGGTGGCTCTAGTGCTTCTGTGGAGTAGTAGATTATCAGAGATACGTGAAAGAAACGGGGAGAGTGACTAGTCGGAAGCTCGTTAGGTGTTGCGCGCTTGAAATATCTCTCTGGTTCAGATACCATGTACATGAAACTCGTACTTGTGTCTGAAACAGGGTTGCTCTGGGATGAGTCATTGCTAATTCATTTATTTACGACTATCTGGAAATGGATTCTTCACTGTTATTTTCAATGAATGAAAAGATCTAAAAGCAGATTGGATGTGAGAATGGAAGATCTTGTTTGCTCGTGTTATAAAATCGCGGTTTGACAATCAGAATTTCATTTGTGATAGCTCGGGAATACGAATATCTGATCCGCGTGGATTGAAATCAATCACCTCCAAAGTCCAGCACCTGCCGTACTTTTTGCTTTCTAGCTAGTTTTTTAGTTTTGGAGGACTTGTGGAACATAATTTTCTTTACTATATTTAATTCACGACTACATCACTAATATTATCTACAAGATATTTTCCAACCCTGCTATAAGTCTCATACATCTATCAGAGTTTAATGCTATATCTGTAAATCACATTTGTAGGGGGGTATATCTACAAATTTGATGAATATCACAAATAATATATTCGCTGTTTTCCACTCCTTTTATAAGGCGTTTACATCTATCACAGTTCAATGTATACTTATAAAACACTTGTGAAGGGCATACCTACAACTTTTTTTTATTTTTCTAATAAACGGAAGTTCGGCTTTAGCCTATTCTTCCGGATTTTAATTAGCGTAAAGAAGAAAAGTTACAAATGAAGAGGACTAGTGCTCATGGGACCTCCTAGATCCCACAATGCAAGGGGGGAGTATGTCAAGCTAGAGGGCATTACAAATGAGGCAGATCTATCATCACCCTCATGTGGGACCCATTTGGGCTCCAATTTGTTGTTTTCGAGGAGATAAATACAATGGTGTCTAAACCGTGGAGATCTCTTATCTTGGGAGATTCTTTTATCTAGAAATAACAAGGATTTCTGGATCAACCATTCCTTAGGAGTTTGTCCAAAATTGACAGCACATTGCTCCCTCCAAATCTGCCAAAGAGTCTTACCCTTGAAGGCATTCCATAGACCTGATGCGAATTGATTTGGTTCATGACTCAATACCGAGGTCATGTGACACCAAATAACACGGGACTTGGGGCAATCGAAGAACAGGTGAGCTAAATCTTCGATGCATTGATGGCAACGCTTGCACCATGGTGGCACACCATAGATTTTGTTAGCCGTTGCATTAGATCAGATAACTTTGTGTAAGATTTGCCACATGAGAATGGATTTTTTGATCATCTCAATTAAGGGGTGCCAAATAAACATGAACTTAAGTTTCCATCGAAGTTTGGTCCAAGAAAGGTACCATCTCTTGTTAAGAGTGTGATGAACATCTAAGTTCTCTTTGAAATTGGGGATTCTGGATAGTCTCTTTCCATTACTCCATTTGAGGCCCTCCAAGCAAGGAAGATCTTGACCGTGGAGAAGGTTGGTAGTTGAGCGGTCCCATGCTAAACGCTTACCTCTAGGGTAACTCTAAGTCTCGAGTCCAAGTCTTTGAACCTATTCCATTGGCTGGTCTCTCGGTGGAGATCTCTTATCTTGGGAGATTCTTTTACTTAGAAGAAACAAGGATTTCAATGGAGATCTCAGTGGAGATTTTTTTCACCTAGAAGAAACAAGGATTTCTCAATCGACCATTCCTTAGAATTTTTTTTGTTATCTAGAAGAAACAAGGATTTCTCAATCGACCATTCTCAATGGAGATCTGTTATCTTTGGAGATTTTTTTCACCTAGAAGAAACAAGGATTTCTCAATCGACCATTCCTTAGAATTTTGGCTAAAATTGACATCACATCGCTCCCTTCAAATCTTCCAAAGAGTCTCACCTTGATGGTATTCCTCAACCTCGATGAGCAGTCAATCGCCTCACCCAACAGCACTTGATGCGAATTGATTTGGTTCGTGATTCTCAATACCCGGGTCACATGATGCCAAATAACACGGGACTTGGGGCAATCGAAGAAGAGGTGAGCTAAATCTTCGATGCATCGATGGCAAGGCTGGCACCATGGTGGCATACCACAGATTTTGTTAGCCCTTGCATTAGACCAGATACCTTTGTGTAAGATTTGCCACATGAGAACGGACTTTTTGATCTCAATTACGGGGTGCCAAATAGGCATGAACTTAAGTTCCCATTGAAGTTTGGTCCAAGAAAAGCACCATCTCTTGTTAAGAGTGTGATGAACATCTAAGTTCTCTTTGAAGTTGGGGGTTCTCAATAGTCTCCTTCCATTGCCCCATTTGAGGCCCTCCAGGCAAGAAAGATCTTGACAACAGAGAAGGCCGGTAGTTGAGCGGTCCCATGCTAAACACTTGCCTCTAGGGTAACTCTAAGGCTCGGGTCCAAGTCTTCGAACCTATTCCATTGGATGGTCTCTTGTTTCTAGAGTTGTTTCCACTCTTTGAACCCCTTGTTCTATAACCGCTTTGCAATTTGGAGGTTCCAAGAGTCCACCCCCTAATGTTGTCGATCAGGAACCAGATAGAGTCATTTTGTCTTATCCCAGCCACCCACTTCCACTCCTGATGAATTGTTTGGCCTTGTTCCAACTCTTCCATAAAGAACACACGAGGCTAGAGCCTTTAGGGGACATCGGGTAGGGGGAGAACAAAAGTGTGAGAATCCCTATGTCCTTCCAACCAAGATGGCCAACTAAGGTAAGGTCTTCCATGTTTCTAAAGATCAATTTAGCCCAAGAGGACTCACTATTGCTCCAAGCCTTGATAAGCCACTTTGCCGCTAGCTTTTTAGCCAACCCAACGATATCCAAAATTCCCAAGCCCCATGCGTCTTTCGGGCTAATGCAAGTTTCCCACTTGATTTTGGGAATCCCCCTTCTGTTGGGGTCCCCAGTCCAAAGAAAGTGTCCGCAGATTCTTTCCACTTTGGCCAAGTCTTTTTCCTTAGGTCTCCAACCCGAGATAAAGTAAATAGTTGTAGAAAGCATAAATGTGTTAACAACCATAGCACGCCGTGCCAAGTTGACTTGCATACCTTTCCAATGATTTAGTTTGCTATCTAGCTTGGATAGCACCCAATTCCATCATTGGTCCATTGAGATGTCAAATCCCATTGGAATGTCGAGGAGACGGAAGACTTGGCCTCTAGGGATAACTTGACACCCTTGATCTAACAACAATTGGGGTGTAGGACTGCTGATTGCTCTAAAAGCACTTTTAGCATGGTTGATTTTCAAACCTGACGCCACACAAAAGGTGTCGAGGCACCACCAAAACACCTCAATGTTGTTTATATTGTTATGCACAAAGGCATTCATGTCATTGACAAAGAGTCGCGCAATCATTTGGCCGTGATTTAGAGGTAGGGAAGGACTCTTAACATTGCTAGCATCCATGTGATGCTTTAATAGGTGAGTGAGTCCATTCGAGGCGATAGCGAAGAGTAATGGAGCTAGCAGGCAGCCTTGCTTGATTGATCTTTTTAAACGAATGGGCTCAGAGAGCTGCCAGCACTTAGCCGGTTCATTACAGTGGGCAAAGGCTTCTTCTGCCCACAGTGTAGAAATTTCTTGGTGGACAGAGGGGAGGGAAAACGATGTCTGACAAGCATGAAACCAAGGGGCTTTTTGGAGCATGGGAATCGGTTTGAAAGATAGAGTAATTGGGTAGTGGATCGAGATACTCAGATCCATGTGTTGGGAAAGCGAAGGAAAACCCCACTGGAGGATGGTGTTTTGATCGATGTAACATCTATCAGGTCTTGCTTTCCTCAAAGAGCCCTCCAATTGGAGATTTGACTAGGAGAACCCCTTCATGTCTCTCACCTCGACTAGGTCGAGATGGAGCTTGATTTTATCCCATATCTCTTTCTCCTGGCCGTCAATAATTTTTCCCTTGCTATTCCATCAGTCCTCAGGAAACTCAACCATGTTGAAGTCCCCACAAATCAGAACATTATGTGAGAGGGAGTTGAGGGAAGCCCAAGAATCAATTCTATCCGCTTCTCCATTAGGGGCATAAATTGAGACCACATTGAATTGAAAAGGGGGCCCGATAGAGGTAGCAATCCATCGATGATTTCGGCCACCTTTGGTTCTCCACTACTCACCCTAGGGGGGGTGTTGCGATCTGCATACCTACAACTTTGATAAATAGAATCTCTTGTCATTTAAAGTCATGGCTTTGTGACGACCATAAAGGTTTTATCAAGGGTAGATCTATTCTTGAAGCAATTGTCGATATTTGGAAAGGCCTTATGTTTGCTGAGGAGTAGATCTATCTGGTATTCATTAAGATCGACTTCGACAAAGCATATGATAAATTGGAATGGGATTTTATTCTTCAATCACTGAAAGACCTTGGATGTAGCCAAAAGTTCAGGAAGATGGTTTCCACTCTTATCGAAAATGCCTCAACTAGAATAAATATCAATGGTAAGCTCTCTGAGCCCATACGTTTAAAAAGATCTATCAGGCAAGGCTCCCCTCTAGCTCTACTACTCTTCGCTATCAGCTCCAACTGCCTCAGCCGCCTATTAAAGCATCACATGGACTCTGGCAATCTCAAAGGTCTTTCCCTACCTCTAAATCACTGCCAATTGATTGCTAGAATCTTTGCCGATGACATGAACGCCTTTGTACATAATGATATGAACAGCATTGAGGTGTTTTCGAGTTGCCTCAACACCTTTTGTGTGGCATCAGGTTCAAAAATCAACCATGCTAAAACTGCTTTCAAAGCAAGCCATGTGAAGGGCTTTGGTGTGCAGAACAAGAGGAGGAAGGAGGAGATGGAGGGAGAGAGAAGAGAGGAGAGACGCGTGGACATGCGTGGGAGCCTCGAAACCCACATAATGATCTCTCTTGAGGCAATACTCTATATATGATGTATATATATGAATATGGGGGTAAGGTCACATGACCCTTACATCCCCAACAATCTCCCACTTAAGGGTCAATGTGACCATAAGTGGAAAAATATACAAAGAATGATGTAGGATTATACAATAATGTACAAGAAGATTCCGGATCTCTACCCATACCAGATCAGCCTACACCAACTGCCTCAAACAAGGTGTATCCATGCACCTCAAACTGCTCTAGACTCATATCAATAAGAGTCGAGCTCACATCTGACTGATGCAAGAACTGACGAAGTTCTTGCAAAGCTCCCACTCGCTCTATGCCTATGTCAATCATCGAACGACTGACAACTCCAAGTGCAAATGCTCCAATAGCAACTGCAATGTCTGGTCTCGAGCATAACAACTCGTACATCAGACTCTCGAATGCTGACAAAACATGTGCTATCCTGGCTAACCTAAGTATGTCGGCCATGCCTGTATCCAAGGCATCCAAAGCACCATCATCAAGATCAACATGTCCTGACATATCCGTGTCAACATCTGGCATGAGCGAATCCAAGAATGACTGCATAACTGCTGACTCCTCAGCATCTAAATCAGCCATGCTCGTAACCAAGGATGTATCTAGCTGTGCATCCTGAGAGCTAGTATGCTCTGGCATACACTGTGTATCATAAGAGCTATCATGCTCTACCACACCAAGTGTATCATCATGCTCCGCATGAGCTAACTGCACAACATCAACACCAAGGTCAAACTGATGATCTAACTCTAACTGAGTATCATCACAATGCTCTACATGAGCATCCACATCATGCTCTAAAGCATCCAAATGATCATCCGAAGTATGCTCCATAAGAGCATCCATATGATCAACAAAACCATGCTCCATAGAAGCATCATGAGCATCCAAAACATGCTCTACATGTGCATCCATCTGAGCATCTGAATCCTGCCATACATGTGCATCATGAATGTCAATAGACCTATCTATAGGTAGACAAAATGAGACATGGAGAGTCTCACATCGCACATAAGGCTGAACTCCCACTGAGACGAGATTGTCTCTCATATGAAGTACGTGCAGTGGATACCTGTGCCCAATTCTAGCACCTCTGACAAGCATAAGCTGTCCCAACTGCAACTGAAAATGATGCTCACCAAGGAATGCATAATATGTGCTCTCCTGTAACTGGCTAACTGAAATCAAGCTCGTAGGGAATGAAGGCACATAATGTACATGTCTGAGTATAAGTGATGCTCCACTAGGTAGCATAAGGCATACATCTCCTGCACCCTCAATGTCATATGCCATACCATCAGGCATGTGCACACATCCACGACTCTCACCTGAGAATCGACAAAACCACTCACGATGTGGAGTAACATGAAAACTGGCTAATGCATCAAGCAACCAAGCCATATGTGTGCTATCCAATGAACAAGAGGAATCATGAGATGAACTATAGGAGAAAGTGATATCACCATCACTAGCATAATCAACTACCATAGAATCTCCTGAAACCACTACCTGACCTGCATCACGTGCATATCTCTGACGTCGTCGTCGCATCCGCCTGAAGCAACGTCGTCGAATATGGCCCTCATGACCACAATGCCAACATCGAAGTCGTCGATGTGATCTATGTCTCACATGATTCAATGGACTCGCATACATATCATGTAGTCTCTGCCATAATGCACTAATCGTCTCCTCATACATAACAGACTCATATATAGAATCCACAAGCTGTAATCGGATAGTGGAGCTGGCCAATGCATCCATATCCATCCATACATCGTCGGGCATGTCACGAGGCCTTTGTGCATCTCTATGCACATACATATGTAACCCTGCATGAACCAATGTATGCCACATCTGAGCTTTCCATCTCGGAAAGTTAGTGCCATCAAATCGAGAAGACACCATGCTAGCAATCCAATAGACTAGCAATATAACAAGAGACTAGAAACAATACTCTATCCTGAATAGGATCACACCTGCATATCCATATGCATAACTCACATCACATATGTCTCATTGGAGAAGAAAACCATGTGAACCACCTGTCACATAACCATGCATCTACCATGCATATAAAACCATGAGCATAAGCCTGCTCACCAAGTTTCCAAAGTGACCAAATAGATATGAAAGAATCCTGGGAAAAATTCGACAGAGTATCCCCTGAAAACTGAGCAATCAAACAAGATAACCAATAATGAAAGAACAATAAGTAATCTGTCACCACCTGTCACTGATCAAATCAAGAAGATAATGGCAACTACATGTGCCAAAAAACTAATGGCAATACACGCCAATACAATGGTGATGCACCTCCCACTCAAGAATGAATCCTGCAAGATGGTCCAACTTATCACAAATAACCTGTGACCAAGTCCAAATGAATGGAGATAATCAATGATCCAAAGCTATCACACAAGCTTCAAGATCCACTAGAGCTCCTTCTAGCATAAAAGCTGTCAAAATTTTGACAGCATCTCCTCTGTAAAATGGACTCTAGAACCAAAATAACCATGTGGGAATCACCATCCACATATGCCAAGAATCACACTGGCAAATATATATCAATCAATGATCAAATGCTAATAATGGTGACAAACGAATGTGTAACTGAGGCTCCAATCTGGATCATGTACCTGCAAAGAAAAAAAAAGATACAAGTACCAAACAAGATCCAAAACCAACTCTCACAAAAGTATGTGCAACCGGCAAGTAAATCCATAACCAAGTGGCATAAGCAAGATATAGACCACAATGCCACTATACATCCATGATCGAACTCATGATGACATAAACCTCAAAGAAGAGTATACCACCATGTCATCTTACATGCCAAACACGTGACAAGATCATGCTCTACTCTCATATGGAGGAGCTACCACAATGATCATACATGTACAATGCTTTGAAGCTCTGAAAATAAGAGCTTGCACACCATAAATTCTCTCTCGAAGAAGTTCCAAAGCAAATTCAACCTCCAAGTGCAATTAGGGTTCGTTTGATAAAAATCTGCTACTCTGTGTTTTGCTGTTTCAGTGGTGATAACCTCTGAATCTGAACTTTTGCTCTTCAGCAAACTTCAAGATCTTATTCTTAGCTACGTAACGAGATAAAGAACACCTCAATCGGAGGTGCGTAGCTCAAGATATGCTCAAAACAAGCACCTGCTGTCAATTTCACTTTCACTTGCAACAGTACTGCTTTGTATTCTGCAATTTCGGCAACCTAAAACTCAGAATCTGAATCTGAGTTCTTCTACAAAGTTGTAGCTATTTTACCAAGCTACGAGCAGAAAGTTGAATCATCACATTCCGAGCTGTAGAACTCAAGTTATGACAAAAAAACCGACTTGTTGTTCTACTCAATATAGATTCGCCTTCTACAATTCTCTGCGTTTTTCGAATTTTCGGCACTTCAGAAGTCCGAACCAGGTTCTGCGCCCTTCTCTGAAGTTGTAGCTCTCTGTGTTACCTACGCACAGAACTTTAAAACGCGTCAATCCGAGCTTCCTAGCTTGAGTTATGACCGAAATACTGAACAGCTGTCAAGAGATGCCGACCTGCACTTCTACCTCTTCTCACCTAAGCTTCCATTGAAGCTTCTTGCACACCAGCCTTCAGCATGCTCTGATACCAATGAAGGGCTTTGGTGTGCAGAACAAGAGGAGGAAGGAGGAGATGGATGGAGAGAAAAGAGAGGAGAGACGCGTGGACATGCGTGGGAGCCTTGAAACCCACATAATGATCTCTCTTGAGGCAATACTCTATATATGATGTATATATATGAATATGGGGGTAAGGTCACATGACCCTTACATCCCCAACACCATGGACCCCTATCGTAATTGCTGTTACATCAGGGATGTCAAGTTATCCCTAGAGGTCAAGTCTTTCGTCTCCTCGGCATTCCGATGGGCTTTGACATCACAATGGATCAACGATGGAATTGGGTGCTAGCCAAGCTAGATAGCAAACTAAATCATTGGAAAGGCATGCAAGTCAACGTGGCAGGGTGTGCTATGGTTGTTAACACATTTATGCTTTCAACGACTATTATCTCGTTTTGGAGACCTAAGGAGAAAGAGTTGGCCAAAATGGAAAGAATCTACAGAAACTTCCTTTCGATTGGGGAGCCCAAGAGGAGGGGGCTTCCCAAAATCAAATGGGAAACTTGCATTAGCTCGAAAGACTCAAGTGGCTTGGGTAGTTTGGATATTGTTGGATTGGTTGACAAGCTGGCGGCAAAGTGGTTTATCAAGGCTTGGAACAATTAGTGAGTCCTCTTGGGCTAAATTGATCTTCAGAAACATGGAAGACCTTACCTTAGTTTGCCATCCTGGTTGGATGGACATTAGGATTCTCACGCTTTTGTTCTCCCCCCACCCGGTGTCCCCTAAAGGCTCAGCCTTGTGTGTTCTTTATGGAAGAGTTGGAACAAGGCCAACCAATTCATCAGAATTAGTGATGAGTGGAAGTGGGCAGCTAGGTTAAGACATAATGACTCTATCTGGTTTTTGATCAGCCGCATTATGGGGGTGGAGCCTTGGAACCTCCAAACCGCAAAGCGGTTATGGAACAAGGGGTTCAAATAGTGGAAGCAACTTAGGAAACAAGAGACCAGCTAGTGGATTAGGTTTGAAGACTTAGACCCGAGACATAGAGTTTCCCTCGAGGAGTGGACTCTTCTTCAAGGCAGGTGTTTAGCGTGGGACCGCTCAACTACCGGCCTTCTCTACGGACAAGATCTTCCATGCCTGGAGGGCCTCAAATGGAGCAATGGTAAGAAAATTTCCGGAATCCCCAACTTTAAAGAGAACGTAGATCTTCATCACACCCTTAACAAGAGGTGGTGCCTTTCTTGGACCAAACTTTGATGGGAACTAAAGTTCATGTCTATTTGGCACCCCCTAATTGAGATAAAGAAGTCCGTTCTCATGTGGCAGATCTTGCATAAGGGAATCTGGTCCAATGCAAGGGCTAAAAAAACTTGTGGTGTGCCGCCATGGTGCAAGCGTTGCCATTGATGCATCGAAGATTTCGCGCACCTGTTCTTCGATTGCCCCAAGTCCCGTGTTATCTGGCATCAAGTGATGCAAGTAGTGAGACTCACGAACCAAATCAATCGGCAATAGATGCTATTGGGTGTGGCGGTCCCCTGCTCATCAAGGTTGTGGAATGCCATCAGGGGTGAGACTCTTTGGAAGATCTGAAGGGAGCGATGTGCTGTCAATTTTGGCCAAACTCCTAAGGAATGGTTGATTAAGAAATCCTTGTTTCTTCTAGGTAAAAGAATCTCCCATGATAAGAGATCTCCCGGGTTTAGACATCACTGTATTTATCTTCTCGAAAACAACAAGTTGAAACCCAAATGGGTCCCACATGAGTGAGATGATAGATTTATCCGTCTCATTTGTAATGCCCTCTAGCTTGCCATACTCCTCCCCGGCATTGTGGGATTTGGGGGGTCTCATGGGCACTAGTCCCATTCACTTGTAATTTTTCTTCTTTATTTTAATTGAAGTATGGGAGAATAGGCTAAGGCCGAACTTCCTTTTATTAAAAAAAAAAAATTTGATAAGTGACCACAATTGGAGACCGGGCCACATGAATGCCCACTCACCCAAAGTACGGTCAAGAAACCACTTTTTGCCAAAAGTTCAGTTTGATTTGCATTTTTTCTTGAGTGTACTTTGGGAGGACACAGCCTCCAGTCCATGCGCGTGAAGTATGGTCAAGAAACATTTTGCCAAAGCTACAGCTTGGTCTTGCAATCTTTTGTTTTTTCTTTTTAAAGAGGAAGTTCTGCATAGGCCAAAAACAATTTCTCATTATTTTTAAAAAAGATCAATTTCTCGTTATTTTTAACGAAGAGGAAGTTTTGCATAGGCCAAAAACAATTTTACAATTCAAAAACAATTTTACAATGAAGGCATAGTGCAGATCTCCCATATCTCCCATGAATATCCACTCACCCAAAGTACTATCAAGAAACCACGTTTTGCCAAAATATCAATTAGGTTTGCATTTTTTCTTGATCGTACTTTGGGGAGGGACATGGAATCCAGTCCAAAACCACTGTTTGCAAAAACCTTGCATTTTTTTTTTTTAAAACGAAGTTCTGCACAGACCTCCTTTGCTTGAATCAGTTAAAAAGAAACAATCTTACAATAAAAGCGCATAGTGCCCAAAGGGATCTCCCATATCTCACAATGTAAGTGTAGGATACTATGCTCTCGAGAGTTGGCACGGAATCTATGTTTTATCCAGAGCTATAGAGAAGGGTAATGATCTTTCCATCACCCTCATGGGTAGTCCACTTATTTTTAATCTTGTTATTATCCAACTTGAAAATCCTATGGTGCCTAAAGCGAGGGGATGTCACTCTAGCACAACGGTGAGAACCAACTCAAGGAAATCTTTCTCATAACTATCAATCCATAGATCCATCTCATGACTATCAACGGTAGGATACTATGCGCTCAGGAGTTGGCACGAAATCTATGTTTTATAAAGAGCTATAGAGAAGGGTAATGATCTTTCCATCACCCTCACGAGTCGTCCACTTATTTTTAATCTTGTTATTATCCAAGTTGAAAATCCTATGGTGCCTAAAGTGAGGAGGGGATAGCACAACGGTGAGAACCAACTCGAGGAGATCTATCTCATAACTATCAATCCATAGATCCATCTCATGACTATCAATCCACAAATGTGAGGGTGGTATGACCACAATGAGATCTGTTTCATGGGTGGTCCACTTATTTTTAATCTTGTTATTATCCAAGATGAAAATCCTATGGTGCCTAAAAGGAGGGGATGTCACTCTAACACAATGGTGAGAACCAACTTGAGGAAATCTATCTCATAACTATCAATCCACATAGATGTGTACAATTGCTTTCAGTGTAGGTTTTTGAGGGGTTGAGATTCATGAGAACTGATTTATTCCTAAAAACTGATGTGTGGGGAGCTCAACTTATAAGCCTATCTTAGGCATCTAGATTTTTCTAGGATTGTGGTCAACCTTCATTGTTTGATTTGGTACTCAAATGGGAAATACCCTTTGTGAATGAGATCTTTGATGTACAACCCTTGGTCGCTTTGATTTCATCGACTACTTCTTAGGCAATGGTTATCCCCACAAGGGAACAAGTGGGTGCTAGCCCGTTCATACCCAAATTTGCTTCACACCTTGAATTGCTTTGCCTCGAGATGCTCACTAGTTTTCTTGTCTTACCCTGTCTTTGGAAAAGAAGGAAGTTTCATCCTCTTGTCTACTTGTTCTTTGACAATTGACTCTTGCATCACATGGCCTTGGACAACAATAACATTTTTTTGCTCATGATTAATCCTAAAAGGATTAAGAGTCTTTGACATGCCTAGATCATTGATTTTGTGCAACTCCATAGTTCTATCATGATACACTCATCATTTACCCAAACTCGAAGAAGACCACTCCTTATGTTTAAGTTGAATACGTTATTGTAGATCCAATCTTGACCAAGGATGAGAGATTGTTATCTAGACAATCTTGAATAAAGATGGTAAGCTCCACCTTGCCCATAACAAGGGTTCTTCACTCCTAATCCTACAAGATAAGCTTCAACATGATTAATTGACAAGTCCATGTCTTGACAATAAGAACTATCTGATGATACTAGTAGCTGCCCTTGAATTAATCAAATCCTTGATTGTCTTAGCAGCCATGCCCTATCCTAATTCTACTATTACAAAAGGACGTCTATGCATGATGTGATGATAGGGACTACTCTTAGCTTAGCTTATAGTCATATAATACCTTGGGGCTTCATAATTAACGTGCCTAGGTTGATCTATTTATTGTCTTCTAAAGTTCATATGTCTAATATGCTCTAAGGCCTCTACATATGCCTTTTTGTGTATTCTTTTCTCTTCTTCCTTGTATCTTAGCTAATTGAGTCAACCTAGCATCTCCTTTATCAATGGTTCTAGATAAAGCTTCACTAGAAAACCATTGATATAGCTTGGTAATACATCATGTTCTAAGGTAGCTAATTGGATAGCTCCACTTGTTGATATCCTATTGATAGTCATTGGTCCATAGCCACACTTTTCCAAACTTCCTGCATGTTTCTTCAAATTATATACTAGAACTAAGTCTCCCACTTTTACGCCTTTATCTTTGACTTGTGCATCAAAGTATTTTTTTTGCCTCCTTTTTGCACGGTATGAACTTGGAGTTATTCTCAATCGCATCTTACCTAATCTTTCAAGATCCAAGATTCTTGAGGATAGTTCATGGCTAGTCCAGTCATGCTCTCATGCTACCTTAAGTGTAGGTATCAAAAAGTCTAATGGAAGGGCAACATTCTAGCCAAACACCATCTCAAAGGGAGTGGCATGGAGTAAGGCAACTCGATATGCCCAAACAACATCTGAAAGGGAGTGGCATAGAGTAAGATTTTGTAGATCTATCTGGTATTCATTAAGATCGACTTCGACAAAGCGTATGATAGATTGGAATGGGACTTTATTCTTCAATCACTGAAAGACCTTGTATGTAGCCAAAAGTTCACGAAGATGGTTTCGACTCTTCTCGAAAATGCCTCAAGTAGAATAAATATCAATGGTAAACTCTCTGAGCCCATATGTTTAAAAAGATCTATCAGGCAAGGCTTCCCTCTAGCTCCACTACTCTTCGCTATCAACTCGAACTACCTCAGTCGCCTATTAAAGCATCATATGGACTCTAGCAATCTCAAAGGTCTTTCCCTACCTCTAAATCACTGCCAATTGATTGCTAGACTCTTTGCCGATGACATGAACGCCTTTGTACATAACGATATGAACAACATTGAGGTGTTTTGGAGTTGGCTCAACACCTTTTGTGTGGCATCAGGTTCTAAAATCAACCATGCTAAAACTGCTTTCAAAGCAAGCCGTGGACCTCCATCGTAATTGCTGTTAGATCAGGGATGTCAAGTTATCCCTAGAGGTCAAGTCTTTCATCTCCTGGGCATTTCGATGGGCCTTGATATCACAATGGATCAATGATGGAATTGGGTGCTTGCCAAGCTAGATAGTAAACTAAATCATTGGAAAGGCATGCAAGCCAACGTGGAAGAGCGTGCTATGGTTGTTAACAAATTTATTCTTTCAACGACTATTAGCTCGTTTTGGAGACCTAAGGAGAAAGAGTTGGCCAAAGTGGAAAGAATCTACAGAAACTTCCTTTCGATTGGGGAGCCCAACAAGAGGGGGATTCCCAAAATCAAATGGGAAACTTGCATTAGCTCGAAAGACTCAGGTGGCTTGGGTATTTAGGATATTATTGTGTTGGTTGACAAGCTGTCAGCAAAGTGGTTTATCAAGGCTTGGACCAATAGTGAGTCTTCTTGGGCTAAATTGATCTTCAGAAACATGGAACACCTTACCTAAGTTGGCAATCCCGGTTGGAAGGAGGTTGGGATTCTCACGCTTTTGTTCTTCCCCACCTGGTGTCCCCTAAAGGCTCTAGCCTCGTGTGTTCTTTATGGAAGAGTTGGAACAAGGCCAAACAATTCATCAAAATTAGTGATGAGTGGAAGTGGGCAGCTAGGTTAAGACAAAATGACTCTATCTGGTTTTTGATTAGTGGTATTAGGGGGGGTGAAGCCATGGAACTTCCAAACCGCAAAGCGACTATGGAACAAGGGGTTCAAACAGTGGAAACAACTCTGGAAACAAGAGACCAACCAGTGGATTAGGTTCTAAGACTTAGACCCGAGACATAGAGCTTCCCTCGAGGAATGACCTCTTCTTCAAGGCAGGTGTTTAGCGTGGGACCGCTCAACTACCGGCCTTCTCTGCGGACAAGATCTTCCATGCCTGGAGGGTCTCAAATGGAGCAATGGTAAGAAAATCTCCAGAATCCCCAACTTCAAAGAGAACTTAGATGTTCATCACCCTTAACAAGAGATGGTGCCTTTCTTGGACCAAACTTCGATGGGAACTAAAGTTCATGTCTATTTGGTACCCCCTAATTGAGATAAAAAAGTCCGTTCTCATGTGGCAGATCTTGCATAAGGGAATCTGGTCCAATAAAAGGGCTATCAAAACTTGTGGTGTGCCGCCATGGTGCAAGCGTTGCCATCGATGCATCGAAGATTTAGTGCATCTGTTCTTCGATTGCCCCAAGTCCCGTGTTATCTGGCATCAAGTGATGCAGGTAGTGAGACTCACGAACCAAATCAATTGGCAATAGGCGCTATTGGGTGAGGCGGTCGGCTGCTCATCGAGGTTGTGGAATGCCATCAGGGGTGAGACTCTTTGGAAGATTTGAAGGGAGCAATGTGCTATCAATTTTGGCCAAACTCCTAAGGAATGGTCGATCAAGAAATGCTTGTTTCTTCTAGGTAAAAGAATCTCCCATGATAAGAGATCTCCCGGGTTTAGACATCACTGTATTTATCTCCTCGAAAACAACAAGTTCAAACCCAAATGGGTCCCACATGAGGGAGATGATAGATTTATCCGTCTCATTTGTAATGCCCTCTAGCTTGCCATACTCCTCCCCAGCATTGTGGGATTTGGGGCGTCCCATGGGCACTAGTCCCATTCACTTGTAATTTTTCTTCTATATTAATTAAAGTCTGGGAGAATAGGTTAAGGCCGAACTTCCTTTTATTAAAAAAAAAACTTTGATAAACAAAAAGTGACCACAATTGGGGACCGGGCCACATGAATGCGCACTCACCCAAAGTACGGTCAAGAAACCACTCCAGTCGATGCGCGTGAAGTATGGTCAAGAAACATTTTGCAATCTTTTGTTTTTTCTTTTCAAAGGGGAAGTTCTGCATAGGTCTAGTCAGATTTTTGTTATTTTAAAAAAATATCAAGTTCTCGTTATTTTTCACGAAGAGGAAGTTTTGCATAGGCCAAAAACAATTTTACAATTCAAAAACAATTTTACAATGAGCGGCATAGTGCAGATCTCCCATATCTCCAATGAATATCCACTCACCCAAAGTACTATCAAGAAACCACTTTTTGCCAAAATAGCAATTAGATTTGTATTTTTTCTTGATCGTACTTTGGGGAGGGACATGGAATCCAGTCCAAAACCACTGTTTGCAAAAACCTTGCATTTTTTTGTTTTTTGTTTTTTTAAAACGAAGTTCTGCATAGACCTCCTTTGCTTGAATAACTTAAAAAGAAACAATTTTACAATAAAAGGGCATAGTGCCCAAAGGGATCTCCCATCTCTCACAAAGTAAGGGTAGGATACTATGCTCTTGAGAGTTGGTACGGAATCTATGTTTTATCAAGAGCTATAGAGAAAGGTAATGATCTTTCCATCACCCTCATCGGTGGTCCACTTATTTTTAATCTTGTTATTATCCAAGCTGAAAATCCTATGGTGCCTAAAGCGAGGGGATGTCACTCTAGCACAACGTTGAGAACCAACTCAAGGAGATCTATCTTATAGCTATCAATCCATAGATCCATCTCATGACTATCAACGGTAGGATACTATGCGCTCGGGAGTGGGCACAAAATCTATGTTTTATAAAGAGCTATAGAGAAGGGTAATGATCTTTCCATCACCCTCACTAGTGGTCCACTTATTTTTAATCTTGTTATTATCCAAGTTGAAAATCCTATGGTGCCTAAAGTGAGGGGATATTGCTCTAGCACAACGGTGAGAAGCAACTCGAGGAGATCTATCTCATAACTATCAATCCATAGATCCATCTCATGACTATCAATCCACAGATGTGAGGGTGGTATGACCACAATGAGATCTATTTCATGGGTAGTCCACTTATTTTTAATCTTGTTATTATCCAAGATGAAAATCCTATGGGGCCTAAAAGGAGGGGATGTCACTCTAACACAATGGTGAGAACCAACTTGAGGAGATCTATCTCATAACTATCAATCCACATAGATGTGAGGGTGGTATGATCACCATGAGCAAGTGGTATGATCACCATGAGCAAGTGGTATGCACAAGTGCACGAGTGAGAAACATACTAGCATGCACACACATACACACACACATGCACACAAGGGAAGATGAAGATAGAGAACAATGGAATCTTCTATTGCATCCCTTTCAAGGTACAGAATATGCGTTTACAAACTCAATTTGCTGAAAAATGCTCTCCTAGAATGAGCTCTCTAGCTTTTGAAGGTACAAAATATGCTTTTACAAACTCAATTCGCCAAAAAATGCTCTTCTAGAATGAACTTTCTAGCTTTTTATAATTCTTAGACAGATTTTGGACTAGTTCAGATTTAGTTTTTGACTTGGTTGAAAAATAGGTTCTTAGCTAATTTGAAAGCTCAAAGGAGTTCTAAAAATTATGAAAAGATGCCCCTTTGAAGGTACAAAATATGCTTTTCCAAACTCAATTTGCTAAAAAATGCTCTTCTAGAATGAAGTCTCTAGCTTTTTGTATTTTTTAGACAAATTTTGGACTAATTCAGATTTAGTTTTTGACTTGGTTGAAAATTAGGTTCTTAGCTAATTTGAAAGCTCAAAGGAGTTCTAAAAATTGTGAAAATTAATCCATGGGTTCTAATACTCCACAAGCCCAAGGACTTCCTTGACTTGAACACAATGTAGTTTGAACTACCAAAAACAAATATTTACAATGAGTGTTAGTAATAGATTGAAAAATTTTTGTTTGGGCCTATTCTTTGCCTTATCATTGTTGATTGCTTTTTTTGTTGGGTTGTTGCTGATTGCCAAGTGCCTCCTCATTTTTTGAACCAATATCCATATCCCAGGGAAGAGGTTCAAATTCTACATCTTAATTCCTCGAGAACAATCAGGCAAGTGCCTCCTCATTTTTTGAACCAATATTCATATCTTTGAGATGTTCAAAGTCTACATAGCACAAGTCTTTGAGATGAGTCGGCCCTTGAATCTCCAAATGTATGGGTACAGGTGGTACCACCGGTTGAGCTCCATCACGCTTCTTCTTGATAGTCTATGTGTAAATGGGTGTAGTAGATGCTCTGAATGCATCTCGTAGTATATGAAAAAGTTACAAGGTGTGATCAAGTGGTTTGTTACATGACTTGACTTTCAAAATTCTCTTATGGGATTACAAGTTACATATAAGGGTTTCAATGATGACTTCACTTGTGCATGGGATTTTTTAGGTATCCATTTTTAAGTTATGCTAGTTTTGACTTTACATGGGAGTTTGTGTACAATTGCTTTCAGTGTAGGTTTTTGAGGGGTTGAGATTGACTAATTCCTAAGAATTGATGTGTGGGGAGCTCAACTTATAAGCCTACCTTAGGCATCTAGATTTGTCTAGGATTGTGGTCAACCTTCATTATTTGCTTTGGTACTCAAATGGGAAATACCCTTTGTGAATGAGATCTTTGATGTACAACCCTTGGTCGCTTGGATTTCATCGACTACTTCTTAGGCAATGGTTATCCCCACAAGGGAACAAGTGGGTGCTAGCCCGTTCATACCCAAATTTGCTTCACACCATGAACTGCTTTGCCTCGAGAGGCTCACTAGTTTTCTTGTCTTACCCTGTCTTTGGAAAAGAAGGAAGTTTCATCCTCTTGTCTACTTGTTCTTTGACAATTGACTCTTGCATCACATGGCATTGGACAACAATAACATTTTTTTGCTCATGATTAATCCTAAAAGGATTAAGAGTCTTTGACATGCCTAGATCATTGATTTTGTGCAACTCCATAGTTCTATCGTGATACACTCGTCATTTACTAAAACTGGAAGAAGACCACTCCTTATGTTTAAGTTGATTACATGATTGTAGATCCAATCTTGACCAAGGATGAGAGATTGTCATCTAGACAATCTTGAATAAAGATGGTAAGCTCCACCTTGCCCATAACAAGGGTTCTTCACTCCTAATCCTACAAGATAAGCTTCAACATGATTAATTGACAAGTCCATGTCTTGACAATAAGAAGTATCTGATGATACTAGTAGCTGCCCTTGAATTAATCAAATCCTTGATTGTCTTAGCAACCATGATGTGATGATAGGGACTACTCTTAGCTTAGCTTAATGTCATATAATACCTTGGGGCTTCATAATTAACGTGCCTAGGTTGATCTATGCATTGTCTTCTCATGTTCATATGTGTAATATGCTCTAAGGCCTCTACATATAATTCGTTGTGGATTCTTTTCTCTTCTTCCTTGCATCTTAGCTAATTGAGTCAACCTAGCATCTCCTTTATCAATGGTTCTAGATAAAGCTTCACTAGACAACCATTGATATAGCTTGGTAATACATCATGTTCTAAGGTAGCTAATTGGATAGCTCCACTTGTTGATATCCTATTGATAGTCATTGGTCCATAGCCACACTTTTCAAAATTTCTTGCATGTTTCTTCAAATTATATAGTAGAACTAAGTATCCCACTTTTACGCCTTTATCTTTGACTTGTGCATCAAAGTATTTTTTTTACCTCCTTTTTGCAGGGTATGAACTTGGAGTTATTGTCAATCTCGTCTTACCTAATCTTTCGAGATCCAAGATTCTTGAGGATAGTTCATGGCTAGTCCAATCATGCTCTCATGCTTCTTTAAGTGTAGGTATCAAAAAGACTAATGGAAGGGCAACATTCTAGCCAAACACCATCTGAAAGGGAGTGGCATAGAGTAATGCAATTCGATATGCCCAAACAACATCTGAAAGGGAGTGGCATAGAGTAAGATTTTGTAGATCTATCTGGTATTCATTAAGATCGACTTCAACAAAGCGTATGATAGATTGGAATGGGACTTTATTCTTCAATCACTGAAAGACCTTGGATGTAGCCAAAAGTTCACGAAGATGGTTTACACTCTTCTCAAAAATGCCTCAACAAGAATAAATATCAACGGTAAGTCTCTGAGCCCATAGGTTTAAAAAGATCTATCAGGCAAGGCAACCCTCTAGCTCCACTACTCTTCGCTATCAGCTCGAACTGCCTCAGTCGCCTATTAAAGCATCATATGGACTCTGGCAATCTCAAAGGTCTTTCCCTACCTCTTAATCACTGCCAATTGATTGCTAGACTCTTTGCCGATGACATGAACGCCTTTGTACATAACAATATGAACAACATTGAGGTGTTTCGGAGTTGCCTCGACACCTTTTGTGTGGCATCACGTTCAAAAATATACCATGTTAAAACTACTTTCAAAGAAAGCCGCGGACGTCCATCATAACTGCTGTTAGATCAGGGATGTCAAGTTATCCCTAGAGGTCACGTCTTTTGTCTCCTCGGCATTCCGATGGGCTTTGACATCACAATGGATCAACGATGGAACTGGTTGCTTTCCAAGCTAGATAGCAAACTAAATCATTGGAAAGGCATGCAAGTCAACGTGGCAGGGCGTGCTATGGTTGTTAACACATTTATGCTTTCAACGACTATTATCTCGTTTTGGAGACCTAAGGAGAAAGAGTTGGCCAAAGTGGAAAGAAAGACTCTGGTGGCTTTGGTATTTTGGATATTGTTGGGTTGGTTGACAAGCTGGCGGCAAAGTGGTTTATCAAGGCTTTGAACAATAGTGAGTCCTCTTGGGCTCAATTGATCTTCAGAAACATGGAAGACCTAGTTGGCCATCTTGGTTGGAAGGAGATTGGGATTCTCACGCTTTTGTTCTCCCCCCACCCGGTGTTCCCTAAAGGCTCTAGCCTCATGTGTTCTTTATGGAAGAGTTTGAACAAGGCCAAAAAATTCATCAGAATTAGTGATGAGTGGAAGTGGGCAGCTAGGTTAAGACAAAATGACTCTATCTTGTTTTTGATCATCCGCATTAGGGGGGTGGAGCCTTGGAACCTCCAAACCGCAAAGCCGTTATGGAACAAGGGGTTCAAACAACGGAAACAACTCTGGAAACAAGAGACCAACCAGTGGATTAGGTTTGAAGACTTAGACCTGAGACATAGAGTTTCCCTCGAGGAATGGACTCATCTTCAAGGCAGATGTTTAGCGTGGGACCGCTCAACTACCCGCCTTCTCTGCGGAGAAGATCTTCCATGCCCGGAGGGCCTCAAATGGAGCAATGGTAAGAAAATTTCCAGAATCCCCAACTTCAAAGAGAACTTAGATGTTCATCACACCCTTAACAAGAGGTGGTGCGTTTCTTGGACCAAACTTCGATGGGAACTAAAGTTCATGTCTATTTGGCACCCCCTAATTGAGATAAAAAAGTCCGTTTCTTCAGTTTGATTTGCATTTTTTCTTGAGTGTACTTTGGGCGGACACAGCCTCCAGTCCATGCGCGTGAAGTATGGTCAAGAAACATCTTGCAATCTTTTGTTTTTTCTTTTTAAAGAGGAAGTTCTGCATAGGCCTAGTCAGATTTTTGTTATTTTTAAAAAAGATTCGTTTCTCGTTATTTTTCACGAAGAGGAAGTTTTGCATAGGCCAAAAACAATTTTACAATTCAAAAACAATTTTACAATTCAAAAACAATTTTACAATGAAGGGCATAGTGCAGATCTCCCATATCTCCCATGAATATCCACTCACCCAAAGTACTATCAAGAAACCAGTTTTTTCCAGAACATCAATTAGATTTGCATTTTTTCTTGATCGTACTTTGGGGAGGGACATGGAATTCAGTCCAAAACCACTGTTTGCAAAAACCTTGCATTCTTTTGTTAGTGCCCAAAGGGATCTCCCATATCTCACAAAGTAAGGGTAGGATACTATGCTCTCGAGAGTTGGCACAGAATCTATGTTTTATCAAGAGCTATAGAGAAGGGTAATGATCTTTCCATCACCCTCATGGGTGGTCCACTTATTTTTTATCTTGTTATTATCCAACTTGAAAATCCTATGGTGCCTAAAGTGAGGGGATGTCACTCTAGCAGAATGGTGAGAACCAACTCTAGGAGTTCTATCTTATAACTATCAATCCATAGATCCATCTCATGACTATCAACGGTAGGATACTATGCACTCGGGAGTTGGCACGAAATCTATGTTTTATAAAGAGCTATAGAGAAGGGTAATGATCTTTCCATCACCCTCACGAGTGGTCCACTTATTTTTAATCTTGTTATTATCCAAGTTGAAAATCCTATGGTGCCTAAAGTGAGGGGATGTTGCTCTAGCACAACGGTGAGAACCAACTTGAGGAGATCTATCTCATAACTATCAATCCATAGATCCATCTCATGACTATCAATCCACAAATGTGAGGGTGGTATGACCACAATGAGATCTATTTCATGGGTGGTCCACAATTTACTAATCTTGTTATTATCCAAGATGAAAATCCTATGGTGCCTAAAAGGAGGGGATGTCACTCTAACACAATGGTGAGAACCAACTTGAGGAGATCTATCTCATAACTATCAATCCACATAGATGTGAGGGTGGTATGATCACCATGAGCAAGTGGTATGCCAAGTGCACGAGTGAGAAACATACTAGCATGCACACACATACACACACACACATGCACACAAGGGAAGATGAAGATAGAGAACAATGGAATCTTCTATTGCATCCCTTTCAAGGTACAAAATATGCGTTTACAAACTCAATTTGCTGAAAAATGCTCTTCTAGAATGAGCTCTCTAGCTTTTGAAGGTACAAAATATGCTTTTACAAACTCAATTTGCTAAAAAATGCTCTTCTAGAATGAACTCTCTAGCTTTTTATAATTCTTAGACAGATTTTGGACTAGTTCAGATTTAGTTTTTTGACTTGGTTGAAAAATAGGTTCTTAGCTAATTTGAAAGCTCAAAGGAGTTCTAAAAATTATGAAAAGATGCCCCTTTCAAGGTACAAATTATGCTTTTACAAACTCAATTTGCTAAAAAATGCTCTTCTAGAATGAAGTCTCTAGCTTTTTAAAACTTTTAGACAAATTTTGGACTAGTTCAGATTTAGTTTTTGACTTGGTTGAAAATTAGGTTCTTAGCTAATTTGAAAGCTCAAAGGAGTTCTAAAAATTGTGAAAATTAATCCATGCGTTTTAATACTCCACAAGCCCAAGGACTTCCTTGACTTGAACACAATGTAGTTTGAACTACCAAAAACAAATATTTACAATGAGGGTTAGTAATAGATTGGAAAATTTTTGTTTGGGCCTATTCCTTGCCTTATCATTGTTGATTGCTTTTTGTGTTGGGTTGTTGCTGATTGCCAAGTGCCTCCTCATTTTTTGAACCTATACCCATATCCCAGGGAAGACGTTCAAATTCTACATCTTAATTCCTCGAGAACAATCAGGCAAGTGCCTCCTCATTTTTTGAACCAATATTCATATCTTTGAGATGTTCAAAGTCTACATAGCACAAGTCTTTGAGATGAGTCGGCCCGAGAATCTCCAAATGTATGGGTACAGGTGGTACCACCGGTTGAGCTCCATCACGCTTCTTCTTGATAGTCTATGTGTAAATGGGTGTAGTAGATGCTCTGAATGCATCTCGTAGTATATGAAAAAGTTACAAGGTGTGATCAAGTGGTTTGTTACATGACTTGACTTTCAAAATTCCCTTATGGGATTACAAGTTACATATAGGGGTTTCAATGATGACTTGACTTGGGCATGGGATTTTTTAGGTATCCATTTTTAAGTTATGCTAGTTTTGACTTTACATGAGAGTTTGTGTACAATTGCTTTCAGTGTAGGTTTTTGAGGGGTTGAGATTGATTAATTCCTAAGACTTGATGTGTGGGGAGCTCAACTTATAAGCCTACCTTAGGCATCTAGATTTGTCTAGGATTGTGGTCAACCTTCATTGTTTGCTTTGGTACTCAAATGGGAAATACCCTTTGTGAATGAGATCTCTGATGTACAACCCTTGGTCGCTTCGATTTCATCGACTACTTCTTAGGCAATGGTTATCCCCACAAGGGAACAAGTGGGTGCTAGCCCGTTCATACCCAAATTTGCTTCACACCATGAAGTGCTTTGCATTGAGATGCTCACTAGTTTTCTTTTCTTACCTTGTCTTTGGAAAAGAAGGAAGTTTCATCGTCTTGTCCACTTGTTCTTTGACAATTGACTCTTGCATCACATGGCCTTGGACAACAATAACATGTTTTTGCTCATGATTAATCCTAAAAGCATTAAGAGTCTTTGACATGCCTAGATCATTGATTTTGTGCAACTCCATAGTTCTATCGTGATACACTCATCATTTACCCAAATTGGAAGAAGACCACTCCTTATGTTTAAGTTGATTACATGATTGTTGATCCAATATTAACTAAGGATGAGAGATTGTCATCTAGACAATCTTGAATAAAGATGGTAAGCTCCACCTTGTCCATAACAAGGGTTCTTCACTCCTAATCCTACAAGATAAGCTTCAACATGATTAATTGATAAGTCCATGTCTTGACAATAAGAATTATCTGATGATACGAGTAACTGCCCTTGAATTAATCAAATCCTTGATTGTCTTAGCAACCATGCCCTATCCTAATTCTATTATTACAAAAGGACGTCTATCCATGTTGTGATGATAGGGACTACTCTTAGCTTAGCTTATAGTCATATAATACCTTGGGGTTCATAATTAACGTGCCTAGGTTGATCTATGCATTGTCTTCTCAAGTTCATATGTCTAATATGATCTAAGGCCTCTACATATGCTTCTTTGTGGATTCTTTCTCTTCTTCCTTGCATCTTAGCTAATTGAGTCAATCTAGCATCTCCTTTATCAATGGTTCTAGATAAAGCTTCACTAGACAACCATTGATATAGCTTGGTAATACATCATGTTCTAAGGTAGCTAATTGGATAGCTCCACTTGTTGATATCCTATTGATAGTCATTGGTCCATAGCCACACTTTTCAAAATTTCCTGCATGTTTCTTCAAATTATACTAGAACTAAGTCTCCTACTTTTACGCCTTTATCTTTGACTTGTGCATCAAAGTATTTTTTTTGCATCCTTTTTGCACGGTATGAACTTGGAGTTATTCTCAATCTCGTCTTATTTAATCTGTCGAGATCCAAGATTCTTGAGGATAGTTCATGGCTAGTCCAGTCATTCTCTCATGCTACCTTAAGTGTAGGTATCAAAAAGTCTAATGGAAGGGCAACAATCTAGCCAAACACCATCTGAAAGGGAGTTTCATAGAGTAAGGCAACTCGATATGCCCAAACTACATCTAAAAGGGATTGACATAGAGTAAGACTTTGTAGATCTATCTGGTATTCATTAAGATCGACTTCGACAAAGCGTATGATAGATTCGAATGGGACTTTATTCTTCAATCACTGAAAGACCTTGGATGTAGCCAAAAGTTCACGAAAATGGTTTCCACGCTTCTCGAAAATGCCTCAACTAGAATAAATATCAATGGTAAGCTCTCTGAGCCCATACGTTTAAAAAGATATATCAGGCAAGGCTGCCCTCTAGCTCCACTACTCTTCTCTATCAGCTCGAATTGCCTCCGTCGCCTATTAAGGCATCACATGGACTCTGGCAATCTCAAAGGTCTTTCCCTACCTCTAAATAACTGCCAATTGATTGCTAGACTCTTTGCCGATGACATGAACGCCTTTGTACATAACGATATGAACAGCATTGAGGTGTTTTGGAGTTGCATCGACACCTTTTGTGTGGCATCACGTTCAAAAATCAACCATGCTAAAACTGCTTTCAAAGCAAGCCACGGACCTCCATCGTAATTGAAGTTAGATCAGGGATGTCAAGTTATCCCTAGAGGTCAAGCCTTTCGTCTCCTCGGCATTCCGATGGGCTTTGACATCACAATGGATCAACGATGGAATTGGGTGCTTGCCAAGCTAGATAGCAAACTAAATCATTGGAAAGGCATGCAAGTCAATGTGGCAGGGCGTGCTATGGTTGTTAACACATTTATGCTTTCAAGGACTATTGTCTCGTTTTGGAGATCTAAGGAGAAAGAGTTGGCCAAAGTGGAAAGAATCTGCAGAAACTTCCTTTGGATTGGGGAGCCCAATAGGAGGGGGATTTCCAAAATCAAATGAGAAACTTGCATTAGCTTGAAAGACTCAGGTGGCTTGGGTATTTTGGATATTGTTGGGTTGGTTGACAAGCTGGCGGCAAAGTGGTTTATCAAGGCTTGGAACAATAGTGAGTCCTCTTTGGCTAAATTGATCTTCAAAAACATAGAAGACCTTACCTTAGTTGGCCATCCTGGTTGGAAGGAGATTGGGATTCTCACGCTTTTGTTCTCCCCCCACCCGATGTCCCCTAAAGGCTCTAGCCTCATGTGTTCTTTATGGAAGAGTTGGAACAAGGCCAAAATACTCATCAGAATTAGTGATGAGTGGAAGTGGGCAGCTAGGTTAAGACAAAATGACTCTATCTAGTTTTTGATCAGCGGCATTAGGGGGGTGGAGCCTTGAAACCTCCAAACCGCAATGCGGTTATAGAACAAGGGGTTCAAACAGTGGAAAGAGCTCTCGAAACAAGAGACTAACCAGTGGATTAGGTTCGAAGACTTAGACTCGAGACATAGAGTTTCCTTCGAGGAATGGACTCTTCTTCAAGGCATGTGTTTAGCGTGGGACCGCTCAACTACCTGCCTTCTTTGCGGACAAGATCTTCCATGCTTGGAGGGCCTCAAATAGAGCAATGGTAAGAAAATTTCCAGAATCCCCAACTTCAAAGAGAACTTAGATCTTCATCACACCCTTAACAAGAGGTGGTGCCTTTCTTGGACCAAACTTTGATGGGAACTAAAGTTCATGTCTATTTGGCACCCCCTTATTGAGATAAAAAAGTCCGTTCTCATGTGGTAGATCTTGCATAAGGGAATCTGGTACAATGCAAGGGCTAACAAAAGTTGTGGTGTGCCGCCATGGTGCAAGCATTGCCATCGATGCATCGAAGATTTAGCACACCTGTTCTTTGATTGCCCCAAGTCCCGTGTTATCTGGCATCAAGTGATGCAGGTAGTGAGACTCACAAACCAAATCAATTGGCAATAGGCGCTATTGGGTGAGGCGGTCGGCTGCTCATTGAGGTTGTCGAATAGAACCAACTTGAGGAGATCTATCTCATAACTATCAATCCACATAGATGTGAGGGTGGTATGATCACCATGAGCAAGTGGTATGCACAAGTGCACGAGTGAGAAACATACTAGCATGCACACACATACACACACACATGCACACAAGGGAAGATGAAGATAGAGAACAATGGAATCTTCTATTGCATCCCTTTCAAGGTACAAAATATGCGTTCACAAACTCAATTTGCTGAAAAATGCTCTTCTAGAATGAGCTCTCTAGCTTTTGAAAGTACAAAATATGCTTTTACAAACTCAATTTGCTAAAAAATGCTGTTCTAGAATGAACTCTCTAGCATTTTATAATACTTAGACAGATTTTGAACTAGTTCAGATTTAGTTTTTGACTTGGTTGAAAATTAGGTTCTTAGCTAATTTGAAAGCTCCAAGGAGTTCTAAAAATTATGAAAAGATGCCCCTTTCAAGGTACAAAATATGCTTTTTCAATCTCAATTTGCTAAAAAATGCTCTTCTAGAATGAAGTCTCTAGCTTTTTATATTTTTTAGACAAATTTGGGACTAGTTCAGATTTAGTTTTTGACTTGGTTGAAAATTAGGTTCTTAGCTTATTTGAAAGCTCAAAGGAGTTCTAAAAATTGTGAAAATTAATCCATGGGTTCTAATACTCCACAAGCCCAAGGACTTCCTTGACTTGAACACAATGTAATTTGAACTACCAAAAACAAATATTTACAATGAGGGTTAATAATAGATTGGAAAATTTTTGTTTGGGCCTATTCTTTGCCTTATCATTGTTGATTGCTTTTTTTGTTGGGTTGTTGCTGATTGCCAAGTGCCTCCTCATTTTTTGAACCAATACCCATATCCCAGGGAAGATGTTCAAATTCCACATCTTAATTCCTCGAGAACAATGAGGCAAGTGCCTCCTCATTTTTTGAACCAATATTCTTATCTTTGAGATGTTCAAAGTCTACATAGCACAAGTCTTTGAGATGAGTCGGCCCGAGAATCTCCAAATGTATGGGTTCTCCACCGGTTCTCCATCACGCTTCTTCTTGATAGTCTATTTGTAAATGGGTGTAGTAGATGCTCTGAATGCATCTCGTAGTATATGAAAAAGTTACAAGGTGTGATCAAGTGGTTTGTTACACGACTTGACTTTCAAAATTCTCTTATGGGATTACAAGTTACATATAAGGGTTTCAATGATGACTTCACTTGGGCATGGGATTTTTTAGGTATCCATTTTTAAGTTATGCTAGTTTTGACTTTACATGGGAGTTTGTGTACAATTTCTTTCAGTGTAGGTTTTTGAGGGGTTGAGATTGACTAATTCCTAAGAATTGATGTGTGGGGAGCTCAACTTATAAGCCTACCTTAGGCATCTAGATTTGTCTAGGATTGTGGTCAACCTTCATTGTTTGCTTTGGTACTCAAATGGGAAATACCCTTTGTGAATGAGATCTTTGATGTACAACCCTTGGTCGCTTGGATTTCATCGACTACTTCTTAGGCAATGGTTATCCCCACAAGGGAACAAGTGGGTGCTAGCCCGTTCATACCCAAATTTGCTTCACACCATGAACTGCTTTGCCTCGAGAGGCTCACTAGTTTTCTTGTCTTACCCTGTCTTTGGAAAAGAAGGAAGTTTCATGCTCTTGTCTACTTGTTCTTTGACAATTGACTCTTGCATCACATGGCCTTGGACAACAATACCATTTTTTTGCTCATGATTATTCCTAAAAGGATTAAGAGTCTTTGATATGCCTAGATCATTGATTTTGTGCAACTCCATAGTTCTATCATGATACACTCATCATTTACCCAAACTAGAAGAAGACCTCTCCTTATGTTTAAGTTGATTACATGATTGTAGATCCAATCTTGACCAAGGATGAGAGATTGTCATCTAGACAATCTTGAATAAAGATGGTAAGCTCCACGTTGCCCATAACAAGGGTTCTTCACTCCTAATGCTACAAGATAAGCTTCAACATGATTAATTGACAAGTCCATGTCTTGACAATAAGAATTATCTGATGATACTAGTAGCTGCCCTTGAATTAATCAAATCCTTGATTGTCTTAGCAGCCATGCCCTATCCTAATTCTAGTATTACAAAAGGACGTCTATCCATGATGTGATGATAGGGACTACTCTTAGCTTAGCTTATAATTATATAATACCTTGGGGCTTCATAATTAACGTGCCTAGGTTGATCTATGCATTGTCTTTTCAAGTTCATATGTCTAATATGCTCTAAGGCCTCTACATATGCTTCTTTGTGGATTCTTTTCTCTTCTTCCTTGCATCTTAGCTAATTGAGTAAACCTAGCATCTCCTTTATCAATGGTTCTAGATAAAGCTTCACTAGACAATCATTGATATAGCTTGGTAATACATCATGTTCTAAGGCAGCTAATTGGATAGCTCCACTTGTTGATATCCTATTGATAGTCATTGGTCCATAGCCACACTTTTCCAAATTTCCTGCATGTTTCTTCAAATTATATACTAGAACTAAGTCTCCCACATTTACGCCTTTATCTTTGACTTGTGCATCAAAGTATTTTTTTTTGCCTCCTTTTTGCAGGGTATGAACTTGGAGTTATTCTCAATCTCATCTTACCTAATCTTTTGAGATCCAAGATTCTTGAGGATAGTTCATGGCTAGTCCAATCATGCTCTCATGTTACCTTAAGTGTAGGTATCAAAAAGTCTAATGGAAGGGCAACATTCTAGCCAAACACCGTGTGAAAGGGAGTGGCATAGAGTAAGGCAACTCGATATGCCCAAACAACATCTGAAAGGGAGTGGCATAGAGTAAGACTTTGTAGATCTATCTGGTATTTATTAAGATCGACTTCGACAAAGCGTATGATCGATTGGAATGGGACTTTATTCTTCAATCACTGAAAGACCTTGGATGTAGCCAGAGTTCACGAAGATGGTTTCCACTCTTCTTGAAAATGCCTAAACTAGAATAAATATCAACGGTAAGCTCTCTGAGCCCATACATTTAAAAAGATCTATCAGGCAAGGCTGCCCTCTAGCTCCACTACTCTTCGCTATCAGCTCAAACTGCCTCAGTCGCCTATTAAGGCACATGCACTGTGGCAATCTCAAAGGTTTTTCCGTACCTCTAAATCACTGCCAATTGATTGTTAGACTCTTTGCCGATGACATGAACGTCTTTGTACATAACGATATGAACAACATTGAGGTGTTTTGGAGTTGCCTCGTCACCTTTTGTGTGGCATTAGGTTCAAAAATCAATCATGCTAAAACTGCTTTGAAAGCAAGCTTTGGACCTCCATCGTAATTGCTGTTAGATCAGGGATGTCAAGTTATCCCTAGAGGTCAAGTCTTTCGTCTCCTCGGCATTCCGATGGGCTTTGACATCACAATGGATCAACGATGGAATTGGGTGCTTGCCAAGCTAGATAGCAAACTAAATCATTGGAAAGGCATGCAAGTCAACGTGGCAGGGCATGCTATGGTTGTTAACACATTTATGCTTTCAACGACTATTATGTCGTTTTGGAGACCTAAGGAGAAAGAGTTGGCCAAAGTGGAAAGAAAGACTCAGGTGGCTTGGGTATTTTGGATATTGTTGGGTTGGTTGACAAGCTGGCGGCAACATTGTTTATCAAGGCTTCGAACAATAGTGAGTCCTCTTGGGCTAAATTGATCTTCAGAAACATGGAAGACCTTACCTTAGTTGGCCATCCTCGTTGGAAGGACATTGGGATTCTCACGCTTTTGTTCTCCCCCCACCCGGTGTCCCCTAAAGGCTCTAGCCTCATGTGTTCTTTATGGAAGAGTTGGAACAAGGCCAAAAAATTCATCAGAATTAGTGATGAGTGGAAGTGGGCAGCTAAGTTAAGACAAAATGACTCTATCTCGTTTTTGATCAGCCGCATTATGGGGGTGGAGCCTTGGAACCTCCAAACCGCAAAGCCACTATGGAACAAGGGGTTCAAACAGCGAAAACAACTATGGAAACAAGAGATAGACCAATGGATTAGGTTTGAAGACTTAGACCCGAGACATAGAGTTTCCCTCGAGGAATGGACTCATCTTCAAGGCAGATGTTTAGAGTGGGACCGCTCAACTACCCGCCTTCTCTGCGGACAAGATCTTCCATGCCCGGAGGGCCTCAAATGGAGCAATGGTAAGAAAATTTCCAGAATCCCCAACTTCAAAGATAACTTAGATGTTCATCACACCCTTAACAAGAGGTGGTGCCTTTCTTGGACCAAACTTCGATGGGAACTAAAGTTCATGTCTATTTGGCACCCCCTAATTGAGATAAAAAAGTCCGTTTCTCATGTGGAAGATCTTGCATAAGGGAATCTGGTCCAATGCAAGGGCTAACAAACTTGGGGTGTGCCGCCATGGTGCAAGCGTTGCCATCGATGCATCAAAGATTTAGCGCACCTGTTCTTCCATTGCCCCAAGTCGCGTGTTATCTGGCATCAAGTGATGCAGGTAGTGAGACTCACGAACCAAATCAATTGGCAATAGGCGCTATTGGGTGAGGCGGTCGGCTGCTCATCAAGGTTGTGGAATGCCATCAGGGATGAGACTCTTTGGAAGATTTGAAGGGAGCGATGTGCTGTCAATTTTGGCCATACTCCTAAGGAATGGTCGATCAAGAAATCCTTGTTTCTTCTAGGCAAAAGAATCTCCCGTGATAAGAGATCTTCCGGGTTTAGACATCACTATATTTATCTCCTCGAAAACAACAAGTTGAAACCCAAATGGGTGCCACATGAGGGAGATGATAGATTTATCCGTCTCATTTGTAATGCCCTCTAGCTTGCCATACTCCTCCCCGGCATTGTGGGATTTGGTGGGTCCCATGGGCACTAGTCCCATTCACTTGTAACTTTTCTTCTTTATATTAATCAAAGTCTCGGAGAATAGGCTAAGGCCGAACTTCTTTTTATTAAAAAAAAAACTTTCATAAACAAAAAGTGACCACAATTGGGGACCCGGCCACATGAATGCCCACTCACCCAAAGTTCGGTCAATAAACCACTTTTTGCCTTGATTTGCATTTTTTCTTGAGTGTACTTTGGGCGGACACAGCCTCCATGCGCGTAAAGTATGGTCAAGAAACATTTTGCCAAAGCTACAGCTTGGTCTTGCAATCTTTTGTTTTTTCTTTTTAAAGAGGAAGTTCTGCATAGGCCTAGTCAGATTTTTGTTATTTTTAAAAAAGATTCATTTCTCGTTATTTTTCACGAAGAGGAAGTTTTGCATAGGCCAAAAACAATTTAACAATTCAAAAATAATTTTACAATGAAGGGCATTGTGCAGATCTCCCATATCTCCCATGAATATCCACTCACCCAAAGTACTATCAAGAAACCACTTTTTGCCAAAATATCAATTAGATTTGCATTTTTTCTTGATCGTACTTTGGGGAGGGACATGGAATCCAGTCCAAAGCCACTGTTTGCAAAAACCTTGCATTTTTTTGTTTTTTTTTTTTTAAACGAAGTTCTGCACAGACCTCCTTTGGGCATAGTGCCCAAAGGGATCTCCCATATCTCACAATGTAAGTGTAGGACACTATGCTCTCGATAAAAGGGCATAGTGCCTTTTACAATAAAAGGGCATAGTGCCCAAAGGGATCTCCCATATCTCACAATGTAAGTGTAGGACACTATGCTCTCGAGAGTTGGCACGGAATAAAAGGGCATAGTGCCCAAAGGGATCTCCCATATCTCACAATGTAAGTGTAGGACACTATGCTCTCGAGAGTTGGCACGGAATCTATGTTTTATCAAGAGCTATAGAGAAGGGTAATGATCTTTCCATCACCCTCATGGGTGGTCCACTTATTTTTAATCTTGTTATTATCCAAGTTGAAAATCCTATTGTGCCTAAAGCGAGGGGATGTCACTCTAGCACAACGGTGAGAACCAACTCAAGGAGATCTATCTCATAACTATCAATCCATAGATCCATCTCATGACTATCAACGGTAGGATACTATGCACTCGGGAGTTGGCACGAAATCCCGTTCATACCCAAATTTGCTTCACACCATGAAGTGCTTTGCATTGAGATGCTCACTAGTTTTCTTTTCTTACCTTGTCTTTGGAAAAGAAGGAAGTTTCATCGTCTTGTCCACTTGTTCTTTGACAATTGACTCTTGCATCACATGGCCTTGGACAACAATAACATTTTTTTCTCATGATTAATCCTAAAAGGATTAAGAGTCTTTGACATGCCTAGATCATTGATTTTGTGCAAGTCCATAGTTCTATCGTGATACACTCATCAGTTACCCAAACTGGAAGAAGACCACTCCTTATGTTTAAGTTCATTACATGATTGTTGATCCAATATTAACTAAGGATGAGAGATTGTCATCTAGACAATCTTGAATAAAGATGGTAAGCTCCACCTTGTCCATAACAAGGGTTCTTCACTCCTAATCCTACAAGATAAGCTTCAACATGATTAATTGACAAGTCCATGTCTTGACAATAAGAATTATCTGATGATACTAGTAGCTGCCCTTGAATTAATCAAATCCTTGATTGTCTTAGCAACCATGCCCTATCCTAATTCTATTATTACAAAAGGACGTCTATCCATGTTGTGATGATAGGGACTACTCTTAGCTTAGCTTATAGTCATATAATACCTTGGGGCTTCATAATTAACGTGCCTAGGTTGATCTATGCATTGTCTTCTCAAGTTCATATGTCTAATATGCTCTAAGGCCTCTACATATGCTTCTTTGTGGATTCTTTCTCTTCTTCCTTGCATCTTAGCTAATTGAGTCAATCTAGCATCTCCTTTATCAATGGTTCTAGATAAAGCCTCACTAGACAATCATTGATATAGCTTGGTAATACATCATGTTCTAAGGTAGCTAATTGGATAGCTCCACTTGTTGATATCCTATTGATAGTCATTGGTTTATAGCCACACTTTTCCAAATTTCCTGCATGTTTCTTCAAATTATATACTAGAACTAAGTCTCCCACTTTTACGCCTTTATCTTTGACTTGTGCATCAAAGTATTTTTTTTGCCTCCTTTTTGCAGGGTATGAACTTGGAGTTATTCTCAATCTTGTCATACCTAATCTTTCGAGATCGAAGATTCTTGAGGATAGTTCATGGCTAGTCAAGTCATGCTCTCATGCTACCTTAAGTGTAGGTATCAAAAAGTCTAATGGAAGGGCAACATTCTAGCCAAACACCATCTGAAAGGGAGTGGCATAGAGTAAGGCTAATCGATATGCCCAAACAACATGGTGTAGCTTTTTTTCATGATCAAAATGTTTGTAATTAAGGAGCTTAGTCAATATAGTGAATAGAATCTTATGTGTGCTCTCAGCTTGTCCATTTGCTTGTCGGTGATATGGGGCAAACTTCTTGTGAATGACCATGAATTCTTGTAGTAAGTATTCAATGACCTCATTTTAGAAGTCAATGCGATAATCACTTACTAACTCTATCGATAATCCATATCTCGTAAATATGTTTTTGAACAAAACATTTGTTGTTTTTTATGCATCATTTTTTGTAGTTGCTTTTACCTGTATCCATTTGGTCAAGTAGTCCACTGCAACAATGATGTATATGGAATTGGGATTAATAGGACCTATAAAGTCTATTCCCCACTTAGAGAATGCTCATCCTCCCATCATGGGTCCTACTGGCATCTCATCCTTGCATATCGGATACTGATTATTCTGACATATATCACATTGCTTCACATACGTATGAGCATCCATATGAAGGGTAGGCCACCAAAGACCTAAGAACAGAATCACATCGATCAATGGTTCAGGTCCAAGTGTGCCCCTAGAACACCTTGGTATGCAATTTCTAAGATCTTTAGATATTTACTTTCATGACACATGGCTTTAGGTATCCATCACGTCCATGCCTATATAATCTATCTCCAATGGGCATATAGTATTGAGCCTCCTACTCTAGACTTCTTTTTTGTGCTAAAGTCATCTCTGAAGGAAATGTCTTCATGCTTAAACAGTCAACTAATGGATTGCTCCAATCTAGTATCAGTGACATGATACAATGTTGCATGCTCAACAAGGGGTTTGTTAATACAAATTGGACAATCTTTACACATCCTATAGACATTTTCTCCCATACCTAGCCAATATATTAATCTCCTTAGAGTCTGTAGGGTTTGATGTTTTAAATGGTGTTGCCTCAATGCACCTACATGTGCCAATTGCAACCATTTAGAGTGCTCTTCTTCTTCCACACAACAATACAAGATTGCTTCATCATTTTGCTTGTATATGCTACCTACCCATATATGATATTTTTGAGATCTAACAATCTCTTTGTTTTTTGCTCTTCCTATGGGGCTTCTAAGTCAAAAAGTAAAAATAGGCACAATAGTTTAAGCCCATTTAGGCACTACTTCAAAGTTCAAAAAGTAAGCATCTGGAAGTTCATCCAATACTCCTTGCCGTGACTCGCTTGAAATAACTCTAGAAAGGTGATTCGCCCTAAAGTAAGTCTTTCCTTTTGTAACAACTACTTCAAAATCATATTCCATTAGTAAGAGAAACCATCTTGCTAATTTGCCTATATTTCATGGTTTGTAGAAAAGGTAGAGTAGAGTCTAGTGATCCATAAAGAATTTACACTTGTTTGTAGGAAAATGATTTCTAAATTTCTTAATTGCATATGCCATTCATAATCCCTCTCTATGAGTACTTGTATAATTTCTCTTTATTACATTCATTACTTTACTTGCATGAGCAATGGGAAGATCTATGTTTCCTTCACCTGTAGGTTATATTAGCACACATCCAATGGCATAATTGGATGCATCCACATGAACTTGAAATGGCTTACTCCAATCTGGAATTGTTAAGATTGTGCTAAACACAATCTTCTTTTGAGCTTGTTGAAAGATGTTTCACACTCATCATTCCACTCAAAGTTAATCAAATGGTTGTAGAGAGGCTTTGCAATTATAGCGTACATGTGAATAAAAATGCTGATAACATCCACAATGTCCCATCAAAGCTTGTACTTCCTTGCTAGTCTTTGGTCTAGGTAACTATGCAATATCTCTAACCTTCTTTTCCCACCCCATAGAATTCTAGGTTCTCTCACAAGAATTCCTTGAACACATGACACATCAGCCTTTGGAATGTAGCAAGTGCATTGGTGAGCCCAAATGGCATCACAAAAAATACAAAGATACCCCACTCTATGGAAAATGCAATCTTATGCTCATATTTAGGGGCATTGGCTACTTGATTATAGGCAAAAAATGTATCAAGAAAGCTGTAAATTTCCTTGCGTGCTACATGTTCCAATAAGTGTTCGGTGGTAGGAAGCGGATAGCTATCTCGCATGGTGGTTGCATTAACTTTCTTCATGTTAATTCATACATGTAACTTTCCATTCTTTTTGGGCACTACTTCAATGGGGGATACCCATTCTGTATGCTCAATTTCACATATAAATCCTTCTTCTATCAAGTCATCAATTTCCTTTTTGATCTTGGTTGTGTAATTTTCATTATAAGTGTAAGGCTTCTTCTTGGTAGGCTTATCTTCTAAGGACATTGGGATTCTGTGAGAATAGATATATGGATCCACTCCTTTTAGGTTCTTGTAACTCTAGGTGAATACATCTCTATACTCTCTTAGTAGATTTATTAATTCATATTCTTCTTCTTCATTTAAGTCATGTCCTATGTATGTATATCTCTCTTTGCCATCTTCTATGTTTACTAAGATCTTTTTGGTTTTTTCTTTGTTTTCATAGGCTTCTCTTATGAGTGCTTCTTGTTTTAGGCATTTTTATCATGATCTTTCTATCCTCTATCTCATACCTCTTGAATTTTGTGACACTTCAAATAAGGATTTTTCTTCTTCTTGTGTGGTCATTTTTTTCATTACCTTTTTTTTCTCTCTCTTTTCTTCTTCTATCTTAGTCAATTTCTTCTCCAGCTCATTATTTTTGAATAATTGCATTCTAGACTCTATCGAATAAAGATATTCTTCCTCTGAGGCACAAAATAGTTCCATGATGATGGATTCCTCACCCTCATCATTGAGTTCCATAAGTGTGGATGTGTTGGGCTCACATTCTTTTAGAACATGCTCAAACATGAGTGATTCTATGGTTAAAATTGAGAATTCATGGCCATCTTCATCACAATGGGGTGTCCACTTCTCCTCATTGATAGCTATGTCCATTGTGGCAAAGATTTTTGCCCGACCATGGGGCTCAAACTCCTCGTCAGGGAATGCCATAGGTGCAAAGGCTGGGTCTTGAATAGATCTAGGGTTCTTGTAAGCATCCACATTTTTAGCATTTCATCCTTTCTCTTTCTCCATTGCAACTTCACACATCCATAAATGTGTGTCCTCATGCATCCATGAAGATTGTGATCCTTTGGAATGCATCAGCTTTGTATCTCCTAATCTATGGACGGGGTTCAATTTGCAAGGGTGGTACATCTCTATGGGAGTAGTCTTTGAGATTGACTTTAGTGGTCACTCCTAGGTTCTATAAGTACAAAGAATTGGTTCCCTAATCTTGCACTATGTGCAATTGTCTCATGAAGGTTCTACCTAGAATCACCTCATAAATGCAATTTTTACCAAAAGCGTATATGGAAATTGTGTGTTCAAGCTCTACACCACAAATAGTGAGAATTATCCCTTCTAGCAACCCTAAAGGTTTCTCAATATGCATGTCCACCATTTGGAATTTCATTCTAGTTGGTCTGAGTGCTAGCTTGCCCTAGTGTTTCGATAGGAAAGTCGTAGCAATCACAATATTGCTCACATATCTAGGATCACTTTTGTTGTATAACCTTGGTATGTGATAGGAAGATAGGTTTTTCCTTTTTCTCCTTCGCTTATGTCTCCTACCTTATCCAAGGGTATTAGTGGCACTATTTTATGTGATCCTACATGAGAGTGGGACGTGGCTATTTCTAGCACTTTATTAACTATATGTTTCCACAATTCAGGTTTAATCTTGAGTAGCTTCTCTAAAGTGAGATGACACTCCACTTTAGTGTTATTCATTCCTTTCATGTTCCTCAACAGAAATAATTCTTTGTTTCTTATCGTGACTATGGGGGACCTTATGTGAATATAATTCAACTCCCAAGGAATGGGATTCAACGTCTAGTTGCTTGCTTGATTGCACATCTTCCTACTCTCCATAGATAGAGGGAAAATGTTATGAAGATCATCCACTACTTCAATCAAAGGGGGGTTCTCACTCTCGGGCCCATTTCTCCTATTCTATCTCTCTTTAGAGCTCCTAGTAGTAATGATTTATCGAGGAAGGAACTCTATCATCCATAGAATCAAGGACATGTGCTTCCTAAGGCAGTAAGCTTATTCTTTCACTTCCAATATTTTGATCCTTTGGTGTAACTAAAGTTCTAGGTTTAGGTATCAACTGCTCTAACCTCTCCAACAGTCCTTCAAAATGTAATTGTTGCTTTACTGAGTTTGTCTGATAAAAAAGATGGCTTGCATCAAACAAATCCTAGGCTAGTTCCACCATTTTTGCACAAAGCTTAGCCCTCTCAACCTCTAGATCCGCCATGGGGTAGCACTTATCTAAGTTTGCCATGTACCCTTCTTGAATTCAATCATGATAAGCCTTTGAACATCATGTCCAAGTCTTCAAGAGTAGGATCTTCTAAAACTAATCTTGCTCTGGGTGGTTATGGGATGGATAGTGAGTTTTGATGAGATGGTTGGGGTGGTTGTGGTGCTTGAGAGTGTGTTTGGGGTGAGATCTCGATTACTTTTGTTTTTGTTTCCTATAGGCTTTCTTCTAGTTCACTCATGTTTCTAGCCCATTGTCTTTTCATTATCTCTTGGCTATCCTTCCAAGCTCTTGTTCTTTTCCAAGCTACACTTTTTGACTCACTAGCCTCTGATTTCTTCTCCTAATCTACACCTAGAGTTTGTTGTATAGCCTGTTCTCTAGTATCTACTTGTACAGGAGTGGTAGTTGTCACACTTCCATTGCATTTGGGAAAAAAGTGAACCCTACATGGGCCATGTATGGATTCCTAATTTTTAGGGATGAAGCTTAATCTTGTTCTTTGTTAAGGGCACAAAGTGCATTTAATAGAGCACTTTTTAGTAGGATAGGGGACAATGCATTTAATAGAGCACTTTCTAGTAGGATTTTCTTTTAGGTTGAGCTAGGATCATCTCACTCTTCTGCACAAAGAGAGAGACAAAAGCCACTTTCCACCTCATCAAATCCATCCATTTATATGAATAAAAAAATGACTTTTCTAAAAGAGAATCTCATTTTTAGCTATTCTTTATTCAAAATGGGCCATACTTTTATGCATATGTCAAAAATTACTTTTTTTAGTCAGGTTCTTCTAAAAAACACTTAAAAAAAACATACTTTTTAGAATCCCTCCAAAAGTTAAGTGCCACATCATCAAACTCATAACTTTGTTTGCCCCAAACCATGACTTTTGAAAAAAACTTTATTTTCACTCTTAAACATTGGAAAACTTCATTTTGACCAATCCACATACCAAAACACACTTTTTTCTTGCAATACAACTATTGTACATGCCATTCCATCCATCTCTATGCTTCTTTCTATTCGGTGCTCGAGTTTTGGAACATCATGGTGCTCACATGTATTACAAACATGACATAAGCACCAATCCATGCTCCTCATTCAATGAATGTACATGCCACAACCATTTGAACACTTTAGAAAGTGCTCTCAAATCTCTGGAAGAGCACAACCATATACTCCAACAAGATGTGGAAGAAAAGGAGAACAAACATGTGCTTATGATTTTGGAGTCACCAATAGGAAATCATATCAAGACCCAAATGATTAAAGATTTTGCAGGCAACTTAGAAGATATAATTAGTCCTAGAGAGGTATAGATGGTATGTGATGAAGCAAGTGTTAGTACTAGACAATACACTGCATTGTATAATCTTTTGAAGCAGGCACTGCAAAACAAAGGTATTTTGCAAAGTATTTTTCCATGCCCTTACAAGGTATCTCTAAAGAAGGAGATGACCAATGAGGATGTAGCTAATACTCTTGGCAATTACTTGCATATAGAAGGTGTTATGCCTGTATCCATTTATCATTCTTCGACATCAAATGAAGAGTTGAAAAATTCATCTAGGAAGGGATTCATGTACACAAAATACAACAACATGTTTGTCAATTTGGAGATGCTTCAAAAGGAAATGGTTAAATTTTACAAATCTACAATTCAAGGTATATGTATTGCTGTGATAATGACATTCATAGTATTTTTATTAATACAATGTTTGTTAACTTGATGTAGATTGTGGTTCCAGACTCAAGTTTATATTGAAGCTACATGAATGTCAAATCATAAAGGGATGATGTATGGAGAGACTTAGAGTGACATTCATGAATGAAGCTATGGCCCATGCCATTATTGATGAAAGTGAAAACTCTACCCATCACTTTACATACAATGTTCAATCCGAGAAAGATATATGGTGGTTAGGTGCTATTGAGGTACCTAAAGAATCCAATGATGTTCTTTCATGGGTTTTTAGTAGCACCCCATGGATCACAGAGGTGATAACTTCTCAAATTCATGGTGCAAAAATCAATGTTGAAGGCCAAGGTGACTTTGAGGTAGAGTGGCACTTGGATGGAGACTTAAAGACCATCAAATGCATGTCTGGTGCGAACAAGGTGCATCTGCTCTCTATCCTTGTCCATATTGCACACGAGGTTATAAATGAAGAAAGAGAAAACAAAACAACATAGAGGATTTAACTGACGACACAGATGGATCTCCATATAGTGAATGGGATATACCTTTAATAAGGTGTCCCATGCTAGGTACACCTAATCGTGACATATTGGATAAGGTCTAGAATCCCATTATTACATTTCCTTTATATTAATGTTCACTTTTGCACATTGCATGCCTTCATGATAATTTTTGATAGAATATTGAAGCTCCATATGGAATACACATTTTCCATGAATCTAGCTGATAAATCTGTACAAGCTATAAAAAAACTGGAGGAAATCCCTAATTCAATTGGTTGTCATGGTGGAAACATAACCCTAGTTGTTAAAAAGTTGGGGAATCTCAAGGCAGTTTGCAAGAAAGAAGGTTTGGTCATGCTTATATGAGTTGGTAGGCTTAATGGGTCTTTCTAGCTCTAGTGATATTCAACATCAATTTTTTCAAGAGACATTAGTGGAGTTCATAAAGTGTTTCCTTCAATCTTGGGGAGAGAGCAATATAACACACTACATTATAAGTCTATTTGATCTTTAAAATTGTTGAGTGCGCTTATTTTATTGTTCATTGCACTTACTTTTTTCCAATGTACTTAACAGATTTTAGCATCTTTTATTTGCACATGGAGCATCTTTCATGCATCGATATAGTTCATTGGAGATTTTTAGTACCCAAGGAATGGAAAAGTCACATGAAAAAGTGAGAGGTGTGTGCTTCAAAAACACGCGACATGGTGGGGGTCCAATGCAATCAAACTATATGCAAGAGATGTTTAATTGGGTTTACTGCACTGCATTCTCAAGGAAGTTTTTTGTGGAATGAGTTAGGGAGTCACATTGGGAAAAATTTGCGAGATGGATGCAACACAACATTGCTAGTGAGAAATGGAAGTCATCATTAGGACCTCTCCATCATGCGCAGTGGCATGCTAAAATACAACAAGAAGGCTCAACTTGGAAGTAAAGTGAATTCATTATATCCCATTATGTGGTAAATCATAGGTTTACTATAGTCTTGGTATCAATGTGTTATTATTTGTATTATTATATTATGTATGTTTCTAAATTGGTTTTGTCCATTCTAGTGTGAACAATAAAAAAAAAACTCCTTAAATAGAGAGAAATCACTCCATTTCTCACTTTCGCAACTCAAGAGAATGTCATGCACCAAGAAAACTGTAAGGAAAGACCGTGTGGTCTATCCTCACCATGTTCAATGAAATCAATACCCACCATGGCTGCACCCCCCCCCCCCCCCCCAAGAGAAGTCAAAGTGGTTCCCACACCACTTCTAGGACTCTCTCACATGATGTCACACCATCTGGGAGCAATCCATTGCCAAAATATGAAGTGTCAAATAAACAAAAGGATTGGTATCAAGGTCAGTCAGATTTAGACTTTGATAATGAGCCACCAGAGAGGACACCCATCAAGGAAAGACCCAAACAAGTGGCAAGGAGAAAGGTAATATCGAAGAGTGATTTCGATGGAGAACCATTGACTAATGAAGAAAGTAGCACTCAACCATCATGGAATCAAATGCACATTCCAACGAGCCATAGGGTAAAACACGAAGGCAAAAAACTTCCACAGGCCAAATAGAAACAGAGGAGGAAAGGGAGCAAAGTCAACACACACATCAATAAGAGAATGTGGCAGATGAAGTGGAACCCTCACATCAAGTACATCGGAGGAAAAAGAATTATCAACCATAAGATAGACCTCAAAGACAACCTAACATACCTCCCAATGCAAGAGCATTTGTAGACATATGAAACTATAAAAAATTAGTTGAGCTTCTCATACCATGAAGAAAATTTGCAAGAGTGGTAAAGGTGTGAAAAGATGGATAGATATGTGCTTGAAGATGAAGTGGTGCTTCAAAATCCTTGATCGACACCAACCAAATGAACTAAAAGAGTATGTGGTGGGCCCTTTTAGCTTGCCAATGGATGTATTAGGCACCCTATGTACCTTGGAAGATCAATCTCAAAAAGATAGATCAAAACAGATGAGCTGGAATTAATTCAGAGGTGAAAAACTTGCTATTTTGATTCATACACCTGTCTAGTGTTTGAATAATTCTCTGAGCATAGCAGTAATTAGATTAATTCCTTTTGGGGAACTCTAATTAACTGAGAGAGCTAACTTTGAAGAGTAATCACATCAGAAATGGTGAATCACACAATGAGAATGCAGTTTAACAAGTTATGACATCATCCCGATTTTCACGGGCTGCAATAGTACTTAAACCAGTGAGCTGAAAAATGATCATAACTCAAGATTCAAATATTCAATGATTATGAAATTTTGTATGCCAATACGAGAAAGTATGAGGAATCGAAAAAGCTTTGAATCATGAAATTTGATGAAGTACACGTGGAGAACCAGCTCTGACAAGTTGACTGAAAAAAATAAAAAATCTGCAGAGAAGTGAATATGGAGAGATAGAGTTGACAGGGTCGAAAAGATATGAACTTGTATGATCATAAATATGAATGTATATTGATTGTAGAATACAATGAACTTGCAGATACATGTGTGCGCCTTGTATCCACACTTGATATAGCATATAGCTCAGCTTATGGACACCTCTAAAAGTGCGACTAAACTGCCATGTATATATAGAAAGTTTTGGAGCCAAGATTTGAATTTGAATCTTGCTCACCTAGAAGTAGTTTCCTAATTTTTAGAGATTGATTGATTCTCCAACCTCCAAATCAAGAATTCGTGGCTTCTCTCTCTATTTTTATCCAGTGGACTCAACCACTTTTGATTCCTTTAAATTTTACATCAAGTAAATGATCAAACAATTACAAGGGTGAGTTCACAAGTGAACTCTTAGATTTCCATACATTGTCTTCTCTTAGAAACTAAAGCCAATACTTAGGCTTATAATGGATTTGTTCCAATAGCTCCCCCTCAAGCCAAGTATGCTTGAGGTCTTCAATCTTCAAGAATAACCTGCAATCCAATCATAGCCTTGAATTTGCAAAGTTTTGTACCAACCAATGCTTTGGTCAGAATATCTGCACATTGTTGATGAGTGGACACACATGATATTTGGATCTCTTTTCTTCTAAATTTCTCTCTTAAATAGTGATAATGAATTTCAATGTGTTTATTCCTTGCATGAAAAATAGGGTTAGCAGCTAAATGAATAGAACTCATGTTGTCACAAAAAATAGTTGGAGTTCCAAACTCCAATCCAAGATCTTTGAATAATGTCTTCATCCTCATAGCTTCCTGTGTAGCTATGGCAAGACCTCTGTATTCAGCTTCAGTAGAAGAGAGAACAACTATGGGTTGCTTCTTGGATGACCATGAAATAAGCTTTGAACCTGCAAAGGTAAGATAACCTGAAGTGCTCCTTCTATATTCCTTGGAGCCAGCCCAATCTGCATCAGAAAATAGCTTCATCCCTAAATCAAATACATAAGGATAATAAAGTCCTTCATTTATGGTTCCTTTGAGATATTTGAGTATCCTCTTAGCAGCATCCATGTGTGGTTTCCTTGGTGTGTGCATGGATTGACTTAGCACACTCACACTAAAGCATATATCTACCCTTGTCAATGTGGCATAATTGAGACTACCCACAAGGCTTTGATATGATGTGATGTTCTCTATGACTTCAGCTTCATGTGAGCTCAATTTATAGTTGACCTCCATTGGAGTACCTGCAATTTTACAATCCTCCATCTTGAATTTTGCTAACATATCCTTGATATACTTCCTTTGAGTGAGAAATAAACCATGATCTTTGTAGATAAACCATGATCTTTGATATACTTCCTGAGAAATAAACCTAGGAAGTAGGTAAGTGATCCTAAATCACTTATCTTGAAATCTTCTCTCATATGATCTTTGATCTTCTTCATACCATTTGCATCATTTCCTGTCAATATAATATCATCTACATATACACATAGGTAGATGACCTCAGAATTACTCTTTTTGATAAAGAGTGAAGGATCTGCCTTGCTTGGTTGAAAACCTTTGCCTTGCAAGAATGAAACAAGTATGAAATTCCAAGCTCTTGGGGCTTGCTTGAGACCATACAATGCTTTGTTAAGTTTACACACATAATTAGGATAAACTTGATTCTCAAAACCACGTGGTTGTGCCATATATACTTCTTCTGTTATCCAACCATTCAAGAATGCATTCTTTACATCTAGTTGAAGTATATTCCAATTCTTGGAAGAGGCAATACTAAGAAAAACCCTAATAGTAGGCATCTTTGACAGAGGAGAGAAGGTCTCCTCATAATCAATTCCCTGAGTTTGTGCAAAGCCTTTTGCTACAAGCCTTGTCTTATACCTGTTTATGGAACTGTCATAATTCTTCTTGAGTTTATAGACCCATCTTGAGCCTATTACCTTCATAGATGAAGTCTTGGGCACCAAATCCCAAGTGTTGTTTTCCTCAAGTGCTTCAATCTCTTCCTTCTTTGCATGCTTCCATTCTGATTTGCTTTGGCCTCTTCAAAGGATGATGAATCCTCTTGATTTATGTCATGTGCTATGTAAATAGAATGTTTAGTTAGTAATGAGGTGTCAAACCCATACCTTTCTGGTTTTTTTTTTCTTTCCCTTATAGATCCGCTTAAGCAATGTTGTGATGATTCTGCCTCATGTCCAAGTTCTTGCAATTTTGCTTTACCTTTAGACTTCCATGCTTTGATTTTTTCCATATGAGTTTCTTCATCATCTTCTGAAGTATCTTGTTCTTCAATCTTTGGTTGATGTTCTCTACCAAGATTTGGAAAATCTTCTTCAAGGTCATATGGCAATTTGACCTTCCTACATGAATCTTCATACCATGAATTGTTCTCATAAAAAACTACATCTCTGCTTACCAAGAATCCTTTGTTGGTAGGATTGTATAACCTGTAACCCTTTTGATTGTTGTCATATCCAATAAATACAAACCTTTCTTCCTTTGGATCCGTCTTGCCTCTAACATGTGAAGGAACATGAGCAAAAGCAATACATCCAAAAATTTTACAATGATCTAAGTTAGGTCTTCTTCCATTCCAAGCCTCATATGGAGTCATCCCATCAAGGGATTTTGAAGGCAACCTATTAATCAAGTAAGTGGCTGTAGATACAGCCTCAACCCATACATAATTAGGCAAATGCTTTTCATTTAACATGGACCTTGCAGCTTCAACAATTGTCCTATTCTTCCTTTCTGCCACTCCATATTGCTCAGGAGTGTACCTTGTAGTTACCTCTCTTTTGATTCCTCTTTCTTGAAGAAAAGAATCAAATTCATGGGAGAAGTATTCTCCCCCTCCATCTCACCTTAGCCTTTTTAGTGATTTACCTATTTGATTCTCCACAAGAGCCACATATCTTTTGAAGCATGAAAAAAATTCATCTTTCTGTTTCATAAAGAATAGGATAGTCCATCTGTTGCAATCATCAATAAAGGAGACATAATACCTTGATCCAGATATTCAAGCATCCTTGCTAGGTCCCCATACATCTGTATGAACCAACTCCAAGAGATCTCCATGTATATAACCTTTCTTGAGGAATGGTAACTTGTGAGACTTTCCAAATTGACATGCACTGCATTTATAAACCATGTGTTGTTTTGACAAGTTAGGGAGTCCAAGTACACTTTGGTCCCTGCAAATTTGCTTTAATGATCTTTCACCAATATGTGCCAATCTCTTGTGCCATACCTCTAGTTCTCTGAGTGTTTGATTACCATAGTTGAAGAGAGCTATGTTCCTTGTGTCTTGCAACTCAAAGGTGAATAATCTACCCGTTTTTTCTCCCTTTGCTATTCTTCCGAACCTTTGGCTCGGGTCTTCCACATATGCTCCTCTTCTTGTGAACCTGACTTGAAATCCTTTTTCTACTATCTACCCAACACTTATCAATTCTTTGTAATGGTAGGGACATAGAGTACCTTATTGAGTAGGTTGATGTTTCCATCAGGTGCTTTGAGATTTCCTATTTTCTCCACAAGTTGTCTTGTATCATCTCCTGTTTGTACCTCATGCTTGTTCCTTGGATCTTCTAAATCTGATAAGAGGGCCACATTTTTTGCCACATGATTTGAACAACCTGAATCTATGTAGAAAACATGCTCATCAAATTTACCTTGTGGCATAGCCATGTTCATGATTAATAATGAATCCTCTTTGTTTGAGTCTTCTGTGTAGTTATTGAAGTCTCTCCTTCCTTAGTAGCATCCTTGATAGTTTGAATGGTTGTAGTTGTTGTAGTTGGCATGATCATTGTTGAACCTTCCTCTTGAGTAGCCATGACTTCCTCTATTGTGTCCTCTCCCTCTTTGATTCCTAGAATTCCTAAAGCAATTTTAGTTGTATGATTAGTTAATCCACAAATAGAACAAGGGTTGGAGTCTTCGGATCTCCCCCTACCTTGTCTACCTCCTCTTCCTCTACCTCTGCCATGTCTCCCTCTACCTACATAGTTAGCTTGATATGTTCCTGCTTCATCATCCACTTTCTTTGACTTTCCTTTGTTTTCTTTGGACTTGCTTTTATCAGTGTATAAAGATGAAGATTGATTACTGTTGGGGGATTCTTAGACAAGAAGGAGTTTGAGGGTTTGTAGGAGAAAATGAAAGGACTAGAAGAGGAAATACACCTTGGAAGCTTCTGCCCATTGATTACAGTAAGACAATTACAATGTTTGAAGCAAAATACAAGCCAATACTTCTGTGCACAATCACACAGAGTGCTCAATTACAAAATACCCAATATCCCAAAGTCTTCTTGCCACCGGCCTCCTCTGCACCAGACCTCCACCTGCTTCAAGATTATCCTTATGCACACCTTGCACCAAGCTTCCACAAAGGGGGAGGAGTGAATACCTTCTGTCGGCACGCGCACACTGCAATGAGACCTTGAGATCCTTGGGGGAGTATAGCTTAGCACTCTCTGCACAAATCCTTAGTCACTCTCCATGCACCTTGCACTTCCACTTCTCTGCGTCGCATACTGGTGACTCTTGCACTTCTCTCTCTTGCTTCCCTTAGACTATGCTTCTCTTGCTTACTCTTAGATTGGTCCAAGAATAGACCTTGCCTTCATTTGAGTGTGTCGATCATGTACGCTCCTAACTGCAATGGTATCTTGGTGCTCACTTTGATGTCCCAAGATTGTCTTCACAAGTGGCAACCAACGACTCACTGTATTGTCCTGTAGTGACTTTAGACTAGAACCCAAAATTTTAATGGGGGGCCATACTTTCACCTGTGCGTACGTTGCCGCTTCACATACCTTCACATTTCCTTTTAAGTCTTCACTTTTGCACCTAAGGGGGGGTTCACCTGAACCTTCCAAAACACTTTAAAACACACTTTGAACTTTAGGGAAATTAGAGAAAATACCTCTGCAACCTGCAACTCACTTTCTCCAATTTACCCTTTGTGGAAAATTAACTGTGCACTACCTGTGCACTTTGACACCTGCATTTTAGCACTTTGACTTTGCACCTGTTGTTTTTGACCTTGACCTTGTTGACTTTGACCAGTTGACTTTGATTGTAGTTGACTTTGACCAACCTGACTTTTATGGGCTCAACAGTTGCCCACCACCTAATGTGCTCTCCGTCCCGGAGAGCTACAACCAAAACTCTGAGCAGATAGGACACCATGATAATGGAGCTGCAAAACTGCAAAAAGACTCGGTCCATCCAGAGCAGCGGAGAAAGCACCAGAGAGTAAACAGCAAAGTGTGGGGGGGTCGGGGTGGGGAAGGGGGGAGGGGGAAAGAAGGTTGCGGTGCGGGGTGGTGGGGTGTGGAAGAGGGGTGGGGAAAAAGAGCAAAGAGGGAGACGGAAGTGTAGGGGGGAGTGGCAATGAAAAAAAAAACAAAATTACCCAACCAGAGAGAGACCAACCTGTACACATACATATTAACAAAACAACCAGCAATCAACCAGAGATGCACAAGGAACACTTAATGAACACCGAACCAGAATATCATATAGAAAAGCAGAAAATACAAGGAAACCACTACTATCCATGGTAAGGACATGAAATGCCAACGAATGGCAAATAGCTGCCTAGCAGAAAGTACATGATGAGCCAAGCAGTGGCAAGGGAACCAAAAGGATATATGCATCCGACGAACTGAGCCTCAACAACAAAAGGAGGCCATGGTAGACCAAAAGAAACTAAGGAAACCCATGGTGAAGGAAGACCTAGAGCCTAGGGGAGAGACACATGACAAAAATCCTAGCTAGGGCATCAGCGGAGAAGGGGGCCTATCCCCAGGTGGAACATCATCCCGAGGTATAGGTAAGTCTGGTGAGGCTGGTGGAATGATGGCGGCCTCCTCAGTCCATGCAGCAATCCTGCTCCTGTATCGGCGTAGGTGATCGCGCTCTCGTCGGACCAAACGACATGCAGGACTATCACAAATGTCTAAGGACGCACGCTGGCGGATCTCCATAAGAGCGCAAGTCGCGGCATTGGCCTCATCTCGATATCGGTCTCTGTTCTGCTGCATGGCCCGCAACGCATCGGGCGACGTCTGCCACTGAGCCGCGGCAGCAACACGAATGCGATCGATCGTCAGAGCATACTGCTGATGTAGCGCAGCTGTCGCGGATACAGAATCAAGGGAGAGGCGGGCAGCATCAGCTCCATCACTCGCTACTATGCTCGCATCACGAAGTAGACCCAAGAAAGGTGGATCATCGTCGAGGCTATCAGGGATGGAAGGCTGTGAGGTGGGTGGTGGTGGGGGTGGGGCCGGATTAGGGATGGAAGGCTACGAGGTGGGTGGTGGTGGGGGTGGGGCCGGAGTAGACTGGGGGTAAGTGGGAGAAGCCAGAGGCGACGGATGAGGATGGGAGGTGGAGGCAGACTCAATGGAGATGGCAGGAGATGGAGGAGGCTGTGAGGCACCGGCCGGGGAGGGAGATGGAATGGTGGGGGCAGGGGCAGTGGTGGGAAAAGAATCCATCAACCGGGTACGGACTCTCCGAGCTGGAGGGGGAGTGGAGGCTGCCATGGAAGGGGGTGGCTGTGGAAGAGGGCTAGGGGCTGAGGGCAATACGACCGTCGGGGGGGGGTGGCGAGAATGGGCAATAGAATGTGTAAGATGAGCAGGTGCAAGACAATGGCTGGAAGCTATGGTGTGTGTACCAGGCAGATGGAATAGCCAAGCTAAACCCGGTGCAGAATAAACGAGAAGGAACAAGTGCCGCGATGGAGGGCATCATGGAATCGTCGGGAGCGAAGTAAGAATGATTGGAACATGAGTGTGCCATAGGGAAAAGGGCGTCCATGTAAAAACAGAAAAGAGGGTCAGCTATATGGATGTCGTGTAATGGAAGGTCCGAGGAGGGACTACGAAATAAGAAGAGGAAAATGAATGAATGAAGGACGACGAGCTGGTACTGTGTGGACATGGCATCAACGCCATATAATGATATGCAAAAAGCGATGGTATCTTCCCGAGATAACCCCGAGTAGAGTGTCGGTGGAGCATGAAACGAAGAGAGGCTCGAACCTATGCCTGCAGCTATGACCGCGGGGGTCAGCAAACCAGATGGAAAATGGGGGAAGTCAAGCAGCACTGTGCGAATATCGGACCCCTCTGCCTCGGAGAAGAGGAGCGAGGCCAGTCGCCAAAGACCGGCCTGATGGAGGCAACCCTCGGGAAGGAGATCGATGAGCGGGATGGGAGGCAAAGCTAAATGCAGGCGGAGGGATAGGGTCGAAGATGGGTCTCTATGGTCAATGATGGATGACGACGGTGGTCGAGGAACAGTAGAGGTGGAATGGCTACCAGAGCTGCGGGCGGGGTGGCCACTAGAACCATCTGAGTGCGTCGGCATGGCCGTGGTAGTTGCAATAGGAAGGTGAAGACCAGGGGGAAGGGCCCCGGGGCTATACAACGAGGAACCGGAGATTGAGGAGCATGGAAGTGAAACCGCAAAAGGCAGACTACCATGGAAATGGGTAGGGGTGGAAGGGGTAGTATGGCGTGGAACTGGTGTGCTAGGGATGGAGTGGACCATGGAGGGGAGGGGGCCCCTAGGGGCGGGATGTAGTGTGGCGACAGGGACGGACGGGGTGGAGGCCAGAGGGGCGGATCGAGATGAGGGCATATGAGGTAGGGGGCCTACATCGGGATGGAGAGGACCGAAAGCTAAGGTAGAAGGAGCAAGTTCCGAGTATGCCTCGGTAGCCATGGATGAATCCTGTTGGGGAGCAGAAGATGCCATAGATACAGATCGAGAACGCGGTCACAAAAGCACTGGACAGATTTTGCAGTGCAGTCGGGGGAGGCAATAGCTTCAGCCCACTTTGTCGCATAATCTGTAGCTAGCAAGAGATATTTCTCTCTTTTTGGCAGCCAACGACTCACTGTTTTGTCTTCACAAGTGGCAGCCAACGACTCACTGTTTGTCTTCACAAGTGGCAGCCAACGACTCACTGTTTTGTCCTGTAGTGACTTTGTGAAGATATTTGTCTTCACAAGTGGCAGCCAACGACTCACTGTTTTGTCCTGTAGTGACTTTAGACTAAAACCCAAAATTTTAATGGGGGGCCATACTTTCACCTGTGCGTACGTTGCCGCTTCACATACCTTCACATTTCCTTTTAAGTCTTCACTTTTACACCTAAGGGGGGGTTCACCTGAACCTTCCAAAACACTTTAAAACACACTTTGAACTTTAGGGAAATTAGAGAAAAATACCTCTGCAACCTGCAACTCACTTTCTCCAATTTACCCTTTGTGGACAATTAACTGTGCACTACCTGTGCACTTTGAGACTTGCATTTTAGCACTTTGACTTTGCACCTGTTGACTTTGACCTTGAACTTGTTGACTTTGTCCAGTTGACTTTGACCAGTTGACTTTGACTGTAGTTGACTTTGACCAACCTGACTTTTATGGGCTCAACAATTACCTTTCGAGCTTTCTCCATTCTTGATAAGTTTTTCCTCTTGAGTGAGTAGTTGTCCAATGAGTGTATTGAAATCAGGTACATGCATGTCCATGTACAAATCCATAGTTGTGGTGAATGCTTCCCACTTGTCATCTGCCTTCAAGCCATTTGATGACCTGCCTTACAATTTGCTCTTCATCTATTACCTCTCCAATGCTTCCCAACTGATCTGCTATGTCCTTGAGCTTTATGACAAAATCAATCACATTTTGTCTGGGAGCTTTCTTGAGAGTTGTGAAATCCAGCCATAGTTGATGCTTCCTAGCTTTGGTACTTGAAGAGAAGAAGGCTTCAAGTGCATCCCACACTTCCTGAGATGTCTTACAACTTCTAATGTGAGACAACAAAAAATCTGAGATAGAGTTAAGGAGGTAAGACCTTGCAAGTGCATCCTTGGAGCACCATGTGCTCAATCTTTCTTGCTCTTCTTGTGTTGGTTAGCTTTTGTTGCTGAAACTTGGCATAACTTCATCTCCAGCCACATAACCATATAAACTTCTACCTTGAAGATAAGCTTCCATCCTTAATGAGCAAGCTGAGTAATTACCTCTATCCAATTTGTCAATTGATGAAGGAAATCCATCTGCCATCTTTGCTCTGATACCACTATGGAAATAGATGTACAAAAGAATGAACAAGAACACACCAATGCAATCCTACAAATCTAGAAACTCTTTTGAATTTCAAAGAGTTATGTATGTCCATCACCATCTTATGCTTCAAAGATGTCAAGGTCCATATATCAGGTTGTGACCACTCGATCTTGAAAAGAGAATCTACATTAGTCATCTCTAACCTGCCAAAATCATTTGATAAAGAGGGTACAACATATGTATGTGCATAAAAGAAACATCTCTCATGTAAAAGCTGAACAGGATGGGCTTGTGGAAAGACTAATGATCCAATATTTGCATGCAATACTTGGAAAGTACCTATAAGACTATGAAGTGGTTGCTCCTCCACCAAGAAATAAGGAAATATGTCTGCAACAAAAAATACACATCTAAATAAGGTATATTAAGAAATTAGAATAGGAATCAATGAGTAATACTTACAATTGATAAGATATCTCATTTTGTTTGAGTTTTTGAATTTCATGCTTGAAATTGTAAAAACATGTTGTACAATGGCAACTATTTCACCATTTTTGAGCTTTTTGAAGCCCAATAACTTCCCTTTCTAATGAAGCACGATGAGAGCCAACACCAGAGGGTTGCATGTACACCCATGCACCTTTGTAGAACTCATGTCCTAACCTATTTCCTTCTATAGCCTTGATATTGTGATATTTTAACGTGATAACCTCATATTTTGGATGCCTATAAGATTAAGGTTTCTCCATTGGAGTTCAAGCTATGGAAGTGACAATAGGAAAATGCAAATACAAGAGCTTGAATGGTGTGCTAGGGAGAGAAAGTAGTGGAAAGAGGTGACTTTTTGGGACTTGGGTATGAAAGTGTGTGGTTTGGAGGAAGAAAGTTGTATTTTGAGTTATTTAAAAAGAAAATCACTTTTTTTTTGTTAGTTCATGCAAGAATTCTGATTCAGAAGTAAAATATAACACTTTTGATCCTGAAAAGTGGTTGAGGGCCATTGAATGGTGTTATGATGAGTTTTAAAACTTTTTGAAACTTTTGAATTTTTGGGCACAAGAAAGTTACGAGACTCCTTTCTCTCTCTAGAGGCAAAATCTGAACATAGGGGAGTCCTGTCCCTCGTCCCCCCTGAGCCTAGTAATTTTTATTTATTTATTTATATAATTTTTAATTTTATTACTATTTATTTTGGTAATTTTTATTTTATTTATTTATTTTTCTTATTATTTGAAAATTAATTAATTTATTTTTTTAATATATATATATATATATATATATATATATATATATATATATATATATATATATATATATATATATATATATATATATATATATACACACACACACACACACACACACACACACACACACACACACACACACACACATATATATATATATATATATATATATATATATATATATATATATATATATATATATATATATATATATATATATATATATATATATATATATATATATATATATATATATATATATAAACATAATTAGTGATTATTATTTTTAGTGTGGCTCTTTTTGCATTGGTTTTCTTTCTTGTTTGTATTTTTCATGTCTTATTTTGGTCCTATTTTTTGTGTAGTCTCTTGCTTTTGTTAGTTCTTTTTTCTAATGTGTTTGTTTATGTTCTCTCTTGGGTTCGTAAGTTTCTATAACTCTGAACTTATGAAGTTATATATATATATATATGGACTTCATCCACCACCCTCTTCTGATTGGTCCATCACTAATCAATCCTTAATCTAAAAGACCCATGAATGGCTCATTTTTTTCCCTAATGTGGATTCTATGAACAAACCAATAACATTTATTGAGGTAATCTTCTGTGTATCGGCTGGATTCTTAGGACAATCTCTCAGGAGATGTTCCTTTCCACAATGAAAATAAAACCTTGAATGACTACAGGTTGAGGTGTCCTTGTTGAGGAAGTGGGCACTTAGACTCAAGATATGACTGGAAGGAGATGGTTGAACCACACCCCAAGAGGGAGGATTAGGAAGTAATCCTCAACCATGGCTTTTGGGGCAAGTGGTTAGCCCATCGTACTCCTAGCCGGTAGGTCATGAGTTCGAATCCCACAATTGGTATCAAGGCCTAGGAAGTAGGCTTGGGTAAGGTGGCATGACATGATGCAGCACATTGCAAGGTACACGATGCTAGGATACATGGTGCCAGGGTACATGAAGGTACATCCCACTAGGGTACATCCCAAGAGGGAAGTTCTAGATTGAGGATCCACGATAACTTGCATGGGTGAGAACTAGGTTCAAGAGACCGAGGTTGAGAGCAAGGCAAGTCCCCAAGAAGTGGAGAGGCAAGGCTCAAAAGACTAAAGTAGAGAACACGATGGTTCAAGAGACTGTGTGAGGGTGAGGACATCAATACAAAGGGGAGATCAAGGATTTATCATTGAGGACAATGATCTCAAGAAGGGGAAGAGAGTGTTAGATTCAAGATATGATTGACAGGAGATGGTTGAAAAGTAATCCTCAACCATGGCTTTTGGGGCAAGTGGTTAGCCCATCATACTCCTAGCTAGTAGGTCATGAGTTCGAATCCCACAATTGGTATCATATCATTTCTCATTTCTCAACTCAAGATGAGTTGATGTTACAGATACTTATGAGTGTTAGAGTCATAGGAATGACTTTGTTTTTTCCATCGAGGGAAGGAAAACTTCAAGAACACTTCATGATTTTATTATTATTATTTATGGTTGTGAGTACTCACTGATCCATTCTTGTATTTTTGAGATAAGTGTTCGACTTTAATCTCATACATGCATCTATGTGGGGTATAAAGTTTGGTGGTATGGGACATCAAACTTTGTACTCCATCTAGGTGTAGGATAGATGGTATGGGAGACAAGTATCTAAGATTGTATTTTTGATATGATTTGGAGTTCATTCATATGATCTTCTTATTATTAGACATCAGAGGGGCAATCGAGGCAATCACTCTGTATGTGATTGCGAACAAGGCATGTCCGCAAGCAAGTAGCCTAGAAGCAAAAATGCAAGGTTTGCACATAAAAATATGAATAGGCAATTGCATTATGAAGAAATTCCTAGATTACGTACTACTTTATTTGATATGCCTAAGGATAGGCCATGGTTCATACATAGTGTGTATGAGGTGAGCTAGATGCTTAGCGTAGTGGGCTATGAGTGTGCACATATCTACTTACCATTTTCAGAGTATTTAGTGGATTTACATTATGGTTCTCATTATATATGGGAGTGCCAGATTATTACAATAGTTTACTTGAGACACTTCATTCCTAGTTAGGAATGATTTGATCATAGTGGTGATCAGATGGTGGTAAAAAATAAAGCAAGTTTCATCCACTTGGAACATCATGCATGGTATTATTGAGAAGGTTGTGGTAGTTCCATTAGTTTCTATACCTTCTTAGCACACCTTCACTTGGCATGATGGATTTAGTTCCACAAAGTGGATTGGGATTTACTTTATGTGAGAGATATTTTGATCCATAGTTTGGATTATCATATATGATAGATCGAGATTTTGATCCATAGTTTGGATTATTATATATGATAGATCGAGCTTTTGATCCATAGTTTGGATTATTATATATGACACCTTGAGATTTTGGTCCATAGTTTGGATGTGACAAATTGAAATCTTGGTCAATAGTTTGGATCATTGACGGATCGACATCTTGTTCCATATCTATGATTCACAGTTTGGATCATGATGAGACTTTCTTGAGTTTCATTTCATTATAGTGAGTAAATCAAGTAGATTTACTTGAGCTTAGAGATTAAGCACTATTTGGAAAAGATTTCCATTTACTTTTACTATTTAATCCATAGAGATTGGGGACATAGTCAGATTATTTTGGATGAGCATAGTAATTTTTTTTTCATTACTCTAGTGCAATAAGGGATTTTGCATGATTATACCATATGAAAAGCTGTTAGTGGGTATTCCAGGGAGACAAAGGCAAGCTGCCAATGTCTGTACAGGTGACAAGTGGCCATAAGTTAGTGGTCAAGGTCTAGGCATAGGGAGTCTGGGGATATTCAGAGTACTTATGTTGCAGACATCTGGACTCATTGAACGTCAGAGGGATTCCTATAGTATGCCTAAGGCAAGGACTACTATTGATTGGTGGAAATGCTAGGTAGGAAGCACAAAGACTAGTTGTGTACTTTTTGAGCATCTAATATTTCACACACCTAGCACACTCTACTCTTATTATTCGCAATCATAGATTTCAATTCCCATGCTTATAACTCCTTCTATATCATTAAGGACAATGATCTTTAGAAGGGGGAGAGAGTGCTATATTCCAAAAATGTACATGCTTAGTGTTATATTCCAGAGATGTACATGCTTGGAGGCACGAGAAGTTGCTTGCTCGGGGGATAGCCAAGGTGAAAAGCTAGAGAGTTCATACAAGGGGTCTACTCATGATGGCCAGATGAGTAGAGGGACCTTAGAAAAAACTCTAGATGGTGACTAGGCAAGGGCTATAAATAGGTTGGGAGGTGAGTCCCAGGCATGTCATTCTCCACTTCTCACAACACTCATGTATGAAGTGATCTCCTTGATATCGCTTGCATGGTACTCTAGGTGCGTGAGGTCTCATTTGTCTTAATTGAGACCTAGGGTTCAAATTTGTATACATCACATTCGAGTATTCATGATCCCAACTTGGTTCTATGGGTGTTTCATATGGATAGACTCATTATGCTCATGTGAAGCCATGAAGTAAGCTTTTGGGCTATTGACATGGGTCAAGTCAAAGCTTTGGGCATTAGAATCATTTTTTGAGATCATTGGGGATGTAGGCACTATATATCTATTCACATTATCCTTCACCATTGTGTATTTGATCAAAATAACATTGGCAAGGGATGGGGGTTCTTGACCTAACACAACTTGTGTCATTGTTAAGCTTGGTAGTGGGCTTGATAAGGTTTTTGGGGCTTGAAGTATGGTTGATGTTGGTATTGGTTTGGATATCTCCGTGGTTGCTCAGATGGCTGTTGATAAATTTTCCTAACCACTTCTTGGTTATATGGACAATCATGTGCGGTGTGGTTAGTGTATTTCCTCTCTATGGTGCAATATTGGTTATTATTGCTCGCTTGATTTTGCATTGTTATGGGACAAACATTGGCCATGTGGTCTCCTTTGCAATCATAGCATTGTTTCACTGAGACCATGCTTAGGGTTTCTCTAGTCAAGACTCCTAACTTCTGAGCTAATTTCTCTACTAATTCATCGTGATGTTGAGGGTTTTGTTGTGAAACTAGTAGAACAATCTAAATCCTTATAAATATTTGATAGTTCTAACTCATCTCCCAAGTTATTGTCAATGTTGATACACAGTTAGATGTATTGCTCTATGCTGTTGAGTTCCTTTACGTATACATATGATTTTAGCTTTGCACTTAACAAGCCATCTAATAACAATGCCACTTGCTTGGCTAGTGTGGATAGCTCCAAAGTAGGACATCTTTCAATGTATTGCCTAAACCTACATCCTACTAGCTTGATTGTCTCTTGAGGTGTGTGCTTAAAGCTATGGATCAAAGATGAATTATTATGCCTAATTCCACTCTTAGAGAACTCCATGATGAAGGCTTCTAACAACTAGTTCATATCCCTGAACTGACCTTCATGCAATGGTTGGAACCACATCAAAGATATATTCTTTAAGGTTAAACCAAAAGCATTGTATTGAGTGAATAAATCTTCGACTTGTTTCACTCTTAACACCTTTGTAAACTCTACTATATGGTTATAAGGTTCTCAAGTGCCATCAATGTAATTTTGTATCGACTTTACCAATCCTGTAGACCTCAATATCTTAGGGTGTTTTCTAGGTCTAGGTAGGGGAAACACATCCATGCCTCTTTGATACCTATGTGCTCTCAGTCTGTCCTGATCAATTATGTCAATCTCTAACCTTGACCTTTCTCTTAAAAAAGGATTTGCAAAACTCACTTCTGGCCTCTTTCTAGTTTTCTCTTTGTGAATACCTAGAATATGAGAAGATCTAGCTTCATGTTGACCACCAGAATCATGCGATCTCTTTGGAGGGAATACAAGTTCACCCTTCCAAATGTAGGCATGTCTAGCATGTTCCATTACCACAAACATCCTCTCCAAAGAGTTATGTAAATAGATTACCTTCCCAGGAATGTCAGGGTATTTAAACTCATAAATTATTACTCCTTCTATGTCACTCGATTTATCTGGCTTGAATCTCTAGAATGCTTCATCAATATCCCTATTCAAGAAAAGCTCTATGCTTATATTGTCCTAGTGGATGCACTCTGGTGTGATTATCCTTGATAGGATTCACTTACCATGAGATGTTATAGGCTCTTTTCCCATGTTCTCTTGGTCCAAGACTCCTATTTCCAACTCATGGATGAGGATTGTTGGAGAAACACTCACTAACTGGACCTATATTTGAAGGTCAAATCTTAGGAAGAAAACACCATGCCTATGTGAAGGGACAAATTCACAAGTGTATCATATTTGTAAAGTTAGTTCACTTTAGTTCTAGAAGTTTTTTAAAATCACGAGAATACGAAAATCTATATAAGTTAGTTTGTATCAACTGACACGGAGAGAGAGTGAGAGAGAAGAAGTAGAAGAAGGAGTTCATTTTATACGACTGAGTATAGTCGGGCTTCTCTGAGTGAGAAAGCATCTGTAAAACTTCTGAGTTTTCATAGCTATGAGAAAGAACTGGGTAAAGTTCTGTGTATGAGTCTCTCTCCATCATCTCCATAATTACCTACTGTGTGATGAGTTAAAAAGATCAAGTTTTCCAAGCAACTCGATGCCTGGCATCGAATCTCTGCTGATAAGTCATATTTTCATTTATCTTTTTCATTCAGTGCTGAAGTGTTTGAAAACATGATGTTGTTGGAGCAACTCGATGCCTGTCATCGAATTCCAGTTGATAAGTCATATACTAAGTGTGCATGAAATCATCTATAGTTTTGGTATCCAAAAGATCAAGGTTTATGCGGGAAGTCGATGCCCGACATCGAATCCCTGCTGAAAAGTGGCCAAAAGCATCCCAAGCCGATGCCCGGCATTGAATTCTCGTTGCAAGTCGATGCTAGGCATCGAATTCTAATTTTAAACAGGCCCTCTTACTATAACAGGAAAGATTTCCAGTTTTGGAAGGTCATACAGGGTCATCTTGTGAGAGCCATAACTTGAGTTCTAGAGATCCATTTGATGCATATGATAGCTTGTTGGAAAGCTCTACTCTTCTAGTTTCAGCCTATAAATTTTCATGGAGAAATACTACTTGAGCTAGGAGAAATGAGAAAACTACTAAAGGTATGTCATTTCGGTGACTAGGAATTTCTGTAGAAGCAAAGTTCTCACTTTAAGCTATCATTTCTCAAAGTTTGGAGTGGCAATGAGTTAATGGTGACCATAGAGGTGTTCTAGTGTCACATTAATTCATTTCTTGTGGTGTTTCATACATCAACAAGTGGTATCAGAGCAGAAAGATTCTCGAGAGCAGAAGACGACAAAGGTACGAGAAGTTTTGTAAAGTTTTCCATTAAAGTTTGAAAGGTGAAGCATTTGAAGACACAAGGCATCAAAAGGTTACTTCAAAAGTGTCCTCATACACAAAGGACTTCAAAAGGTATTATCCTTTATCCTTTAAGCTCACAGGTTGCAGCAGAAGAAAAGAACTATGGCAGATCATATCTCCATTGACAAACTGGACAGAGATAATTACCCCGCATGGGTAATGAGAATGGAAGCCTTACTTATGAGTAAGGATCTCATGATATATGTTACAGGTGAAGAAGAGAAGCCAGTATTAGAAGATGAAAGCCGACCAAAGAAAGAGGAACTTGATGCTTTAAAGCATTGGCAGAAGAAGGATGCAAGTGCAAAAGCCTACATCTACAATACAATCTCTGATCATTTGCTACCACACATCAGAGGATTGGAATCATCTGAAGATATATGGAATGCATTGGAGTATCATTTCCAAAGTACTACCAAAGCAAGGAAAGCAAGTCTATGGTCAAAGTTTACAACATTCAAGAAGAAGCCAAGTCAAAGTATTAGTGATTATGTCACTAAGATGAAGGATCTAGCAGATAGTCTTGGATCCATAGATGAAGATGTTGAAGATCACAGATTGATTGCTCAACTACTTGCAGGTTTGAGAGGGGATGAAAGGTGGAAACCTTTTGTCTTATCAACAGAACTTTCATTAAATCATTATGTTCCAGATTTGAACCAGTTGCTTGGTTTGATGCTCACATATGAGCAATACTTGAAGGGAGATGGAGATAAAGGACAAAGTTCTGCAATGTACATGAAGAACAAGAAGAAAGGAGATAAAGGTAAAGCAAAGGATGAAGAGGAGTCTAGTTCTCAAGCTTATTATGCAAGAGGTAAAGGCACTGGCAGAGGAAGAGCAAGAGGTTTTGGAAGAGGAAGAGGTAATCAAAATAACAACAAAAAGGCTTGCTGGATCTGTGGATTGAGTAATCATTTGGCGCATGACTGTTGGCACAACCAACAAGGATCAAACCAGAATCAAAACAACAATAGCAGAGGCCGAGGTGGAAGATATCAAAGTAATTTTCAAAGAGGTAGACAAAGTCAAAGAGGAGGCTATGGTAGAGGTGGAGGAAGAAGTTGGGGACAAAATCAATCCTACAACACCACCTACTACAACTATGCAAATGACACACAGAATGAAAGTCATACATCATTGATGATGAACTCAATCAACACATCAGATAAAGAAGATCTAAAGGTATTTTACATTGACTCTGGATGTTCTAATCATTTGTCAGGAAACATAGAATTGATGTCAGAATTGGAAAAAGGCATTTCTAGTCACACAGTTCAAACAGGTGATAATACCAGACATAGTGTACATTCAATTGGAAAGGTGAAATGCAAGAGTGTAGCAGATTTGCTAACCAATGTTTTGTATGTTCCCACAATACCTAAAAACTTGATTAGTGTGGGACAGATAGTTGAAAAAGGTTTTCAAGTCAAGTTTACAAATGAAGGAGTATTTGTTGAAGATCCAGAGAATGGATATAATCAGATTGTCTCTGGTAAGAAAGAAGGTAGACTCTTTACTTTAAGAGTGCAAGGGAACATTGGTCAAGCTTTGCTCACACATGGTGAAGCAGTGATTACAGAACTTGATCTCTGGCATAAGAGATTAGGTCATTTCAATGAAAGAGGAATTAAAGCTATGGTTGCTAATCAGTCTGTACTAGGATTACCAAATGTGCAAAGTCAACATATGGTTTATAAATGTGAAGCATGTCAAATGGGTAAAGCACACAGGTTACCATTTCAGAAGAAAGGATTCAAACATGATGGAATACTTGAGCTCATTCATACAGATGTATGGGGACCAACAAAAGAAGGATCTATCAGTGGCTCAAGGTATTATGTTCTTTTCATTGATGATGCTACAAGATGGATAACATTATATGTTTTAAATGAAAGATTAGAAGTGTTTGGAGCTTTCAAGCATTTTCATGCATATGCAGAGAGAGTCACAGGTCAAAAGCTTAAAAGACTGAGGTCTGATGGAGGGGGAGAATACTTCTCCCAAGAGTTCAATGATTATCTTTGGAATGCAGGTATTAAGAGAGAAATAACTTGCAGGTATACACCACAACAAAATGGTGTAGCAGAAAGAAGGAATAGGACTTTGGTTGAGTTTGCTAGAGCTATGCTAAAGGAGAAGAACTGTCCAAATTATCTTTGGGCTGAGGCTGTAAATACAGCCACATATCTTGTGAATATATTACCATGTGCAGCTCTAAATGGAATGACTCCATATGAAGCTTGGTGGGGTAAGAAACCAACACTAGATCATTGTAGAGTGTTTGGATCAATTGCATATGCTTATGTGCCATCACAACTTAGGCATAAACTTGAACCAAAGGCAGAAAAATATGTGCTCGTTGGTTATGATGAAAAGCAGATGGGTTACAGGTTGTGGAATCCTCTAACAAAACAATTTATTGTTTCTAGAGATGTTACATTTGATGAACAGAAAAGTTGGTATGCAGATCAAAGTCATACAGCTGAAGAATTTGAAGAAGAGGTAAGAAGATGTGAGAAAGGAAAATCAATTGTGCAGGTAAATAGAGATGAAGACTATATGCAAGCAAGTACATCCACAAGTGGATTAACAAGAAGAAATGAAGAAGCTCCTATATTTGATGAAGAGGTGTATCCAGACACATATGAAGAATGTGAACCAAGAAGGTCAAGCAGGACTAGAAGACAACCAGAAAGGTATTCTTATGATACTTCTTACATAACTCAGAAGAACTATGCATATATGGTCAAAGATGATGAAGAACCTTAGAGCTATGATGAAGCTAAAGGTAAGAAGCAATGGGAAGAAGCAATGAAGGAAGAATTCAATGCACTGGAGGAGAACAAGACATGGGAACTTGTTCCTAAACCAAATGGTAAGAAAGTAATTGGAAATAAATGGGTTTATAAAGTGAAGAAGCTTGGAGATGGAAGTATAGCCAGATACAAAGCTAGATTGGTGGTGAAAGGCTATGCCCAGACCTATGGCATAGATTATGATGAGACATTCAGTCCCGTAGCTAAGATGTCAACTATAAGGACAATCATTGCTATTGCAGCTTCAAAAGGATGGACTCTAAGTCAATTGGATATAAAGAATGCCTTCTTGAATGGATACATATCAGATGAGGTATACATGGAACAACCTCAAGGGTTTATAGATTCCAGGTATCCAAATTTTGTTTGCAGGTTGAAAAGAGCATTGTATGGATTGAAGCAAGCTCCAAGAGCTTGGAACTATAGACTGGTGAAGTATCTCAATGATCTTGGATATCAAAGTTCAAAAGCAGATTCAAGTCTACTTATCAAAAGAACAGAGGAAGGTACAATCTACATTTGTATTTATGTAGATGACATTATAATCACAGGTACTTTAGACGAAGGAATCAAGGAGGTAAAGAGATTACTTGAGAAAGAGTTCAAGATCAGTGACTTAGGAAAGTTGTCATACTTTCTTGGAATGGAAGTTACTTATACAGATCATGGCATATATGTGTCACAAGAAAGGTATCTTCTGAACTTGTTGAAGAAGTTTGATATGGAAAATTGCAGAGAAGCTTCAACTCCACTTGAAGTTAATCACAAGCTCAGTAAATATGATGGTGCAGAATACAAAGATATGAGGAAGTATCAATCTCTTGTGGGTAGTTTGATTTATGCTACACTAACAAGACCTGATCTTAGTTATGCAGTGGGAGTTTTGTCACAATTCATGCATTGTCCAAAGGACCCACATTGGATTGCAGGTCAAAGAGTTCTCAGATATATCAAAGGAACTATAAAAGAAGGATTATATTATCCTTTTACATCAGATTTGAAGTTGAGAGCCTATAGTGATTCAGATTGGGCAGGTAATCAAGATGACAGAAGATCAACTCATGGTTACATGATATATATTGGTGATAAGCTTGTAAGTTGGTGTTCAAAGAAACAACATACAGTAGCATTATCATCAACTGAAGCAGAGTACAAAGGACTTGTGGAAGCAGCTAAGGAAGTCATATGGATGCAGACATTGTTCAAGAGCTTAGGCATTGATCAAGGTACACCTACAATACATGGAGATAATATGAGTTCACTTTATCTTGCAGCAAATCCAGTATTTCATGCAAGGACAAAGCACATAGAGATACAGTATCATTTTCTCAGAGAAAAGGTAATGGAGAAGGAGATTGAAGTGGAGTACATTTCTACTAAAGATCAGTTAGCAGACATAATGACAAAGAGCTTGGATGGTGTGAAGACCAGCAGATTCAAAAGCATGGCAGGAGTAAAAGAAAAGAAGATGATATGAAGAAACAGGGAATGTCATTTAGTGATTGAGGGGGAGCTGTTGGAGAAACACTCACTAATTGGACCTATATTTGAAGGTCAAATCTTAGGAAGAAAACACCATGCCTATGTGAAGGGACAAATTCACAAGTGTATCATATTTGTAAAGTTAGTTCACTTTAGTTCTAGAAGTTTTTTAAAATCACGAGAATACGAAAATCTATATAAGTTAGTTTGTATCAACTGACGCGGAGAGAGAGTGAGAGAGAAGAAGTAGAAGAAGGAGTTCATTTTATACGACTGAGTATAGTCGGGCTTCTCTGAGTGAGAAAGCATCTGTAAAACTTCTGAGTTTTCATAGCTATGAGAAAGAACTGAGTAAAGTTCTGTGTATGAGTCTCTCTCCATCATCTCCATAATTACCTACTGTGTGATGAGTTAAAAAGATCAAGTTTTCCAAGCAACTCGATGCCTGGCATCGAATCTCTGCTGATAAGTCATATTTTCATTTATCTTTTTCATTCAGTGCTGAAGTGTTTGAAAACATGATGTTGTTGGAGCAACTCGATGCCTGGCATCGAATTCCAGTTGATAAGTCATATACTAAGTGTGCATGAAATCATCTATAGTTTTGGTATCCAAAAGATCAAGGTTTATGCGGGAAGTCGATGCCCGACATCGAATCCCTGCTGAAAAGTGGCCAAAAGCATCCCAAGTCGATGCCCGGCATCGAATTCTCGTTGCAAGTCGATGCTAGGCATCGAATTCTAATTTTAAACAGGCGCTCTTACTATAACAGGAAAGATTTCCAGTTTTGGAAGGTCATACAGGGTCATCTTGTGAGAGCCATAACTTGAGTTCTAAAGATCCGTTTGATGCATATGATAGCTTGTTAGAAAGCTCTACTCTTCTAGTTTTAGCCTATAATTTTCATGGAGAAAAAATACTTGAGCTAGGAGAAATTAGCAAAATACTGAAGGTATGTCATTTCAGTGACTAGGAATTTCTGTAGAAGCAAAGTTCTCACTTTAAGCTATCATTTCTCAAAGTTTGGAGTGGCAATGAGTTAATGGTGACCATAGAGGTGTTCTAGTGTCACATTAATTCATTTCTTGTGGTGTTTCATACATCAACAAGGATTCCAAACTTATCCATCCTATCAAGTAAACTCATAACCATATACATGGTTCCTTGCTTATCAATGTAGGATCCCTCTTCGAATTTGACCACAAGGTGTCCAATTTTGAAGGGTTGATCAAGGTTTCTGAGTTGGACCACTGCTCACCTCAAACCATCCTCAGAGATGCATGCACCTAAATGGTTGGTTGGTATGTACTCTAACCGAGTCTTATAAGTACCTTCAATATGTTGGAACAAAACAATCCCAAATTGATGATCACAAAGATCTTGAAGAAAGTCAATGGTCAAATTGAAGTGAAAGAGATCATTTGAGAAAGTGAAGATATTTCTGAATGGTAGCTTGTATACATATGTACATTACAAATGGAAATCCTTGTACTATGAGTATAGGTAATCCTTAGGATTATAAGCAGTAATGTAATAGACGTGGGATAAGTCTAGAAACATATGTATATAAGTCAATGATGTAAAGAAATAAATGAGAGTCATTAGAAGCCAAGTGTCAATAAGGTAGATGTGTAGAGAGTCATCTTCACAAATTAGTGACCAATATTTCTCGGATTTCTCTTAGCATGTACACATCTAATCTAGAAGCTAATGAAGCTATGTTCAAAGTTTCATGGCCTAATTCTTTTCATGCTGTGGGTATCATCAATAGGAACACGTGTATGTAAAGTCTAGAGGTAGAACTCTCGGAGTAGCACATTTTTTCGTGTCAATGTTTTGCTTGGATCTCAGTGCACAATGTAACGTTTTTGATGAATGAGAATTCAAAATATAACTTAGAAGGTAAAGAAGCTATGGCTAAAAACATTTAGGAAAATGGGATCTATGCTGTGAGAAATCAACCTTAGAAGTTAGCTATGTCAAAGTCGCTTGTTTAGGAGGACAATTTCTGACATACTTTTGATCTTAAGGATCAAATTAAAGTTTTAATGTTTCTTTTGAAGAACTAATGGTTGATATGATTGCACAAAGGTAGCATGGAGATATGTGCATCATTAGTTTGAATAAATCTAAAGATATTTGTAGGTAATGAAGTCAATCTTTGAAGCAGACTTCTTGAAGAAGAAAGATTTCCACTCAGAGAAGTGATAGTGGAAGATTTGGTAAATGAAGGTAACATTTGTGTAAAGTTTGGTCCATAACTAATATAGAGGTGTTCTTAAATCAATATAGATCAAACCTTTGGAGATTTAGAGGTCTCCAACAGTGGTATCAGAGCTGAAGGTGCAATACAAGTGAAGTAAAGGCATTAGAAGTCTTGACTATTGTAGATATTGAAGTTCCTTCTAATTGAAGGTGGATAAGGTCAAATTCTTGAAGACAACCTGAAGAAGTACAAAGCACGAGTTCAAAGGATCAAGAGGGATCAAAGTTTCATATCAAAGGTACACTATATTATCATAAATCCTAGTAATTGCAGACATAAAAGGTCAAAGATGTGAGAAAGCTTGCAAATTGATAAGCTAGATAGGGAGAACTATCCAACTTGGTCCATGAGGATGGAGGCACACCTCATGAGCAAAGATTTGATGGCATTCATTATAGGAGAAGAAAAAGAATGGCAAAGGGAAGCAATCAATTGATGATGAAGGAACTTCAAGTCAAGATAATTTCACAAAAGGAAAGATGAACTTCAGAGGTAAAGGAAGAGGAGGTAAGAACAAAGACAATACTAAAGCTTTTTGGATTTGTGGTAGAACAAATCATTTGGAAAATGATTGTTCTATAACAATCAAAATGGTGGAAATAATAATCATAGATTCAATCAAAGAGGTAGAGGAGGCAGAAACCAAAGAGGAAATTTCAAAGGAATAGGTGGTAGGACATCATATGCTAGAGGAGGTGGAAGAAGTTTTCAATCTTAGTCCTACAACAACAATGATTATAATTATGCATCAGATAAAAAAGATGACACGACTCTCATCTTGAATGCAACTCATGAAGCAGTAGAGAAGATCAAAGGGTGTTCTATATTGACTCAAGATGTAGCAATCATCTGAGTGGCAATATATCATTGATGACTGATATGGAAGCAAAGGTGAATGGACATACAGTTCAAACAGGAGATAACACCAAACATAAAGTGGAGAGCATTGGATCAATGAAGACAAAGAGTGGAAGCACACTCTTGAGCAAGGTACTTTATGTTCCTACTATTCCTAAAAATGTGATAAGTGTAGGACAAATTGTGGAGAAGGGATATGAAGTTAGATTCACAAATGATGGTGTTTATGTGCAAGATCCAAGTCAGGGATATAGAAATATCATTGCAGGTAAAAAGGAAGGAAGGCTGTTTACTCTCAAGGTCCAAGGTAATGTGGGGCATGCATTATTTACTTATGGAAGTCAAAAGATGTCTGAGTTAAACCTATGGCATAAAAGGCTAGGTCATTTCAATGAGAGTGCCATAAAGAAAATGTCAAAGAATGATGTAGTGCTTGGATTGCCAAATGTTGAAGGTCAAGACATGGTGTACAAGTGTGAATCTTGTCAATTAGGTAAATCACACAAAAGTTCATACAATAAATTAGGGTACAAGTATTAAAATATGCTTGAGTTAGTTCATACAGATGTGTGGGCTGCTTCAAGGGACTATAGCATAAATGGATCCAGATATTGTGTGTTGTTTGTTGATGATGCAACCAGATGGATTACTTTATATGTAATCAAGGATAATTCAGAAGTGTACAAGACATTCAAGCATTATCATGCTTATGCAGAAAGGATTACAGGACAAAAGCTCAAGAGGTTGAGATCAGATGGAGGGGGAGAGTATTTGTGTAAAGAGTTTGATGATTATTTATGGAATACACGTATAAAAAGAGAAGTAACTTGCAGGTACTCCCCTCAACAAAATGGAGTTGCAGAAAGAAGAAATAGAACTCTTGTAGAGTTTTCAAGAGCAATGATGAAGGAGAAGAATTGTCCAAACTACTTATGGGCAAAAGCTATCAACACTGCAACATACCTTGTGAATACGTTACCTTGTAAAACTTTGGATGGAAGAACACCTTATGAAGCATGGTGGGGTAAGAAACCTACTCTTGATCATTGTAAGGTATATGGATGTTTAGCATATGCTTATGTTCCTTCACAATGGAGACATAAGCTAGAACCCAAAGTAGAGAAGTATGTGTTTATTGGGTATGATGATAGAGAGATGGGTTACATGTTGTGGAGTCCATCCACAAAGCAATTTCTTGTTACAAAAGATGTTACATTTGATGAGCAAAGCACATGCTATATAGGTTCAACAAATGATTATGCAGATGTTGAAGAAATATAAAGGAAAGAGAAGACAAAAGTAAGTGTGTATGAAGAAGATATTGATGATGTTGAGATAAAAATAAATTGCAGGTCAATGTTGAAGATGGGCGAGGATTTGATCGAAAATCTAATGTGGCTGAGACTTCAAGAAGTGCAGAGGTCAGAACATCTTTGAGAGAAAGGAAAGAGCCTATCAGGTATAGCTATGATACATCTTTCTTAACAACAAAAGATTATGCTTACATTGTGAAGACAGAAGAGGATCCAATTACATATGAAGAAGCTAAAGGTAAACAGAATTGGGAGAAGGCAATGCAAGAAGAGTATGATGCTCTACTTGAAAATGAAACATGGGAATTGGTGCTAAAACCAAAGAATTAGAAGGTCATTGGATGTAAGTGGGTATATAAAACAAAAAGGTTTGCATATGAAAAAGTGTCTAGATACAAGGCTAGACTTGTCGTTAAAGGTTATGCCCAAACTTATGGGGTAGATTATGGTGAAACCTTTAGTCCTATTGCTAAGATCTCTACAATTAGATCATTGGTTGCTATTGCTACTTGTAAAGGATGGAAGCTATCATAATTAGATGTGAAGAATGCATTTCTGAATGGATACATTGCATATGAAGTGCACATGGAGCAACCAGAGGGTTTCATGGAGTCAATTGGATCAGATTATCTGTGTAAGCTCAAGAGAGCTTTGTATGGTTTGAAGCAAGCTCCAAGAGCATGGAATTGCAGGTTTGTTAAGTTCTTGAATGAATGTGGATATCAAGCATCAAAGGCAGATAGTAGCTTGCTAGTGAAGGCAAGTGAAAATGGATATATATACATGTGTATTTATGTTGATCATATTATTGTCACAGGTACAAATGCTCAAGGAATCAAGGAGCTTAAGAAACAAATAGAGGAGTTTAAGATAAGTGATTTGGGAAACTTATCTTGTTTCTTAGGAATGCAAATTATGTATACTCAACATGGAGTATATGTTACACAAGAAAGATACTTCATGAATCTTCTGGTCAAGTTTAACATGGAGGATTGCAAGCCTTCAACCACACCATTGGAGGTAAATCATAAATTGAGTAGATATGGAGGTGAAGAATTTAATGAAATGAAGAAATATAAGAGTTTGGTAGGTAGTCTAATCTACGCTACCTCGACAAGGCGAGACCTATCATATGCAGTAGGTGTGTTATCACAATTTATGCATTGTCCAAAGAAGACTCATTGGATTGCAGCTCAAAGGGTACTCAGATATATCAAGGGAACTCTGAGTGAAGGTTTGTACTATGGATTTACTTCTGATAAGAATCAAAGTGTTTAGTGATGCAGATTGAGCAGGTGATTCAGATGATAGAAGATCTACTCATGGGTATCTTTGTTATATTGGAGACAAACTAGTTTCTTGGTGCTCAAAGCAGTAACATACAGTTGCTTTGTCATCCACAGAAGCTGAGTATAAAGGAATGGTAGAGACTGCAAAAGAAGTGATATGGTTAAAGACTTTGTTGAAGAGTTTTGGAATTGATCAGAGTACTCCAGTTATTTTTGGAGACAATATGAGTTCATTATATTTGGAAGCTAATCCTGTTTTTCATGCTAGGACTAAGAACATAGAGATTCTATCATTTCTTGAGGGAAAAGGTACTTGGTAAAGAGATTGAAGTGTTGTATACTCCAACAAAAGAGCAAGTTGCAGATATGTTGACAAAAAGCTTAGATGGACCTAAGATATAGAGATTCAAAGAGATCGCAAGAGTAAAGAAGAATGGAATAATCACAATTAGTGATTGAGGGGGAGCTGTTGGAACAAAACAATCCCAAATTGATGATTAAAAAGAGCTTGAAGCAAGTCAATGTTAAGATTGAAGTGAAAGAGGTCATTTGAGAAAGTGAAGGTATTTCTGAATGGTAACTTGTATACATATGTACATTACAGATGGAAATCCTTGTACTATGAGTATAGGTAATCCTTAGGATGATAAGGAGTAATGTAATAGACATGGGATAGGTCTAGAAACATATGTATATAAGTCAATGATGTAAAGAAATAAATGAGAGAGTCATTAGAAGCCAAGTTTCAATAAGGTAGATGTGTAGAGAGTCATCTTTAGAAATTAGTGACGAGTATTTCTATGATTTCTCTCAGCGTGATCATGTGGATCAGGAAATATTTTGTACACATCTAATGAAGAAGCTAATGAAGCTATGTTCAAAGTTTCATGGTCTAATTCTTTTCATGCTGTGAGTATCATCAATAGGAACATGTGTATGTAAAGTCTGCAGGTAGACCTCTCAAAGTAGCACATTTTTTTGTGTCAATGTTTTGCTTGGATCTCAGTGCACAGTGTAAAGTTTTTGATGAATGAGCATTCAAAATCTAAGTTATAAGGTAAGGAAGGTATGGATAAAAGCATTTAGCAAAACGGGATTTGTGCTGTGAGAAATCAACCTTAGAAGTTAGCTATGTCAAAGTCACTTGTTCAGGAAGACAGTTTTTGACATACTTTTTCTCTTAAGGATCAAATTAAAGTTTTTAATGATTCTTTTGAAGAACTAACGGTTGATATGATTGTGCAAAGGTAGCATGGAGATATATCAATCATTAGTTTGAAGAAATCTGAAGATATGTGCACGTAATGAAGTCAATCTTTGAAGCAGACTTCTTGAAGAAGAAAGATTTCCACTCAGACAAGTGATAGTGGAAGATTTGGTAAATGAAGGTAACATTTGTGTAAAGTTTGGTCCATAACTGATATAGAGGTGTTCTTAAATCAGTATAGATCAAAGCTTTGGAGATTTAGAGGTCTCCAACACAATAGTCTCTAAATAAGCTAATTGTGCACTAATTGTGGGTCTTTTTGTGCTATAGGACATTTCTAAAGCATTCATTTTTTAGCTCAACACCTAAGGATAGTCACTTAGTTGCTGAGCACGTGACCTAGCTATGTGATTAACACTAGCTTCATATTAAATGATGATTGTCTACCATGTCCTAGGTGTCTACCTAACCTAAGGTTCATATGCTTTGATAGTTTCCCCAATACCCAAATACAATTGTGTTGCAATGCTCTTTTGTAATAACCACTTGTTTGTTTTAATTTTTGTTTGGTGTATTTTCTTGTTTGTTCATATGCATCATTTGGAACACTTAAATATTCCCATATTTGATGTTTCTCTCAATTATATTAGATTCTTTCCAATTAGTTTTTCCATCTCTTAGCTTAGTATATCCTTGAACTTGAGAATTTAAAGGTTATTGAACTTGTTCATCCCTTTCATAGCCCTAAACTAATAAAATTCACTAATTGCTCTTAGTTTAAGCTAGGAAATCGACTAAGGGGATTGAGGTTTTTTTCCAGCCTCCCACTTGACATCTTTAATGATGCTCAATTGCCCGAGATGTGCACTCTCGAGTGTGCTACGTATTGTCAGTTTGCTTCACAATTCCAAGGAGTGATAAGTCTTTGCAAAACTCCAAAAAATTAGGCTAGAAATGATAAAATCTGATAAACCCTAAAAATTTCTATTTATTCTTGTCTATCGTGATGGACATAGTCTATCGTGTGGTTTTTTTGCCATGATGGATCGTTCTAGTGCAACAGGCATGTGTCCCAATCGATTGGTTTATCACGATGGATAGAGTCTATCATGTCTCGTTGTCTATCGTGATGGGCACAACACTTGGTGGGTTGTCTATCTCAATGATCAATCAATCTCTTGTGGTAGAATCGGGTGTCTGTCATGATAGACACTATATGTTGTAGGTTTTTGTTTAATGTCTATCATCAACATACAATGGAAAAATTATGTCGTGAAATCTGTCTGTCCCGATGGACATAATAAATGCCTATTTTTGCAAAAAAATTAGTGATGTATATTATGCACATAATATAGTCTACAATCCTCTACTTGCATCTACAAAATACCCAAGAAAAATGAAATCAGGGTTGACATTTTTATTGGGAAGCCATTGACTGAAACACTATCACTCTCAAGGGGTTCGAAAGCCATCGAATGTTGAACAAAACAACAATCATTTATGCAGGCCGAGGTCTTTATTGGTCAATGAGTACTTCTTCTTTTTTGCTTTTATCTTCATCTCTCCTTTTTGAAGATAGGGGTCCTTGACACACTAATCATTCCCTAAGGGGGCTCTTCCACAGTAAGCTTGGTAGGCATTTCCCTTTTTGCACAATCACCATCATAGCAAAAGATTTTGAAACATGATGAGCAATTGTTAATTAATAATGGAACTTTTAATCTTAGGGTTGTCTTATTTGTTGCGCCTTTCCTACTTGCCTTCTTTGCTTGTGGAATAACTCTTTGGGGTTTCCTCATCAGATAATTGTTGACTCATTTCACATGGTTAGTTTAGAAGATTGACATCCTTTTCTAGGTTATTGAAGATATTAGTTTCTGGGACCAAGCAAGGAGTCTTCCCAAAATGAGGTTTGGGGCTCCTTCTACATTATACTTTCGTAAAGGCCCCTTGTTCATGTCCCTCGAGTTGCATTTCTTTAGCTTTCTCTAATTCTGATGGTTGTTCTTCAAAGGTACACAACTCAAACTTTTTAGTCATAGTATCTTTGTTAGTTGTATCCTTGCGCTCCATAGTGAAAGCAAGCATTCATGAAGGTTTTGTAGACTATTTACTATTCAAGATAATTTTTTTCACCAATTTCTATGCTGATTTTGGATGGCAAATCCAAGTTAAGGTCCGCTTCAACATTGATACGAGGGTGCCATCTTGTGTTGAACGAGTATGCTCTACCTGCATATATACAACCTTAGACATCTTCCTTAGAGGCTAATGGTCGGCGAATGGGTGTAATGGTCTCCCAAATAAATCCATAATGGAAGTAGGGAAGGTGAGGAAGTTTTATATCTTTGATTCACCTTGTGTTTTATATCTTTGTTTGCATAAAAAAATAATTGCTCTCTATAGTTGTGAGTACTCTCATGAGTCTCCAGCCATGTGCAAAAATGGAGCTGCTCTTCTCCTATACTCTTACTTTAACAAATGGACAACAAAGTTAGTAGATTTAGCATTAACAAAGTTGACATGCAACTATCGAGGGCTGTGATTCTTGCTACCGCCAGCTGCAATAATAGAGCCTCCTCAGAGCCTCCTCTTTCCTTGTACTTTTTCTTCAACAGATGGACAACAAAGTTGATTAGCATAAGCATCAGCAATGTTAACATGCAACGTATCGAGGTGTGATTCTTGCTAATTCAAATATAGTATCGTTTTGTAAAACAATCACAATTCTTTGGTCACTTGTTGCCGGTGTGGAACGTTTTCTTATTCTTGTGTGGAAGAAATTCATTTGCAACCTCAGGCCATGTGGAATTTGAAAGTAAGGTTACGGCTACACTCATTGTAGAGCAGTTGCGACGACACCATGACAAAATAATAAATTCATAGCTTTTATGCGAGTGATGTCCAGAAATTCATTACTTTTATGTAAGTGATGTGCAGAAGACAGCGGACGTCAGTGGTCACGTTTGGAAGGATGGAAGGCCTTGGCGAGTGCGACCAACGACCATCTGTCATGATGGAGGAGGGCAAGGCCCAACTCCACAGAGAGAGGGCAAGGCCCAACTCCAAGGAGAGAGGGTGGTCATCATCAGTGATACATATTGTCTGTGTTTGCTCCGCCAAGCGGTCGTCAGCCATCGTCGCTTCAGGCATCGTCAGGCTCTGCTCAAGGTTTAAACGGTGTTGGGCGCCTCGTAGTACTGAGAGCCGACAAAGAGTCGTCAATACTGTAAACCAGTAACCATTAAAAGTCCCCCTACTCTCAAGTGAATGCATTACGTCGCCATATCTGTACACTCTACATGCATTCCACAGCGCACATCACACGTGAATCGTGATACACATCATCGCCTTTGTTCTACATTGTGTACTATCGCGGCAGCTTTTCGATGTCTGACGACGCTTGCGTACGAGAGCCATTGCGAGGTTTAAAAATGAAGATAGATAAACGGCAGCTGCACACACCACCCGTGATAGATATTATTGTTTGTCTATTGTGGTAAGCAAGCATGCATCGTGCAAATGAAAAGATCACAGTGATAGATATACGGCAACTGCACGCACCAGCCATGATTGATATTATTGTTTTTCTATTGTCATAAACAAGCATCCACCTGGCTCCAGGAGATGTATGAGACCAAGGTCAGTTTATCTATGAGTTGTAACGTCTTGTGAGTATTCAAACTTGATCGCTTGGCATTACTTTTCCAGTGTTTCTTCGACATTCTAACCCCTCCTTTGTGGGATGGGGGGGTGCCATGAGTATTATGTCTTTCATTGTACAGTTATTCTTTCAATCTAATTCAAACCAAGGGAGATTAAGTTTCCTCCGAACTTTCTTTTAAAAAAAAATCACCCATCGTGTTTGTGCAGTAGTCCTAGCTTAAGCAAGTGAGTCTTTAGCCTTTGTCGAGGGGAGAGGCTTCAAGTTCTTTTGGCTACACTGCCATTCTACATTCTTTGTGGATAGGGTTCACAAATTGCAAAAGCCATGTTTATTATGCCATGATTGACTATAGTGAAAACCAATTTTTTGGTTCGTTTTATGGTTATATCTCTTCCCAATTCCTATCCTTAGTGAGCCTTCGGGCTATGTCAATTGTTGTAGATGTAAGGTGTTTATACTTGTGTCAGATCCAAGAGCCCCATGGTGCTATGCCTTTCACCATTGTACTTTCCATTATTCAAGCAGTTTATTAAGAAGAGTAGATAGTAAGATTGACCTTTCTTAAAAAGAGCATCCATCGTGGCTATCAAATCTCCATCGACATCTATGCCCATACATCATAGGCATTCAGTATCATAAGCATCCATTGTGGCTATCAAATCTCTATCGACATCTGTGTCCATACACCATGGGCATCCAGTATCGTAAGCTAGATTGAGAAGCATGGGGGAAATCGAGGCGGGTGGATGGAAAGAGAATGAAAAGTTCACCATTAATCATCTGTTGCATGGTTGTGATGCTAAGCTTGAGCTCAATCATTTTTCAACAACAAGAGTTTCTTCCATCCCCATCTAGTGTATAGGCATGAAGAAAGCATGATACTCACATGTATAGACTTTGCTTGGTGTATATAGATGTAAAAATATTGGTATTTCACAAATTGGTAGCTCCCTTATGTGTTTACCTTGTTTGGGGTTTTATTCTCTTCATTCATGTGAAGAAATTGGATTTCAACCATAGAATGTGATGTGTATGCCTTATCTTATGTCCATGAACTAGCCATGATTGTATATGCAAAATTAGGTTGATGCCCACACAAATGAATACTTTTGGTGGTGTTCAAAGATGTGGAATTTTTGGAAGATGTCCATAAATGCTTTAGCCTTTTATGTGTAAACCTTGGTTTGATGCCCACACAAATGAATACTTTTGGTGCTGTTCAAAGATGTGGAATTTTTGGAAGATGTTCATAAATGCTTTAGCCTTTTCTGTGTAAACCTTGGTTTGTTCTGTCATGCATTTTTTGGTTGGTAACTTGAACATGTACACCTTGGAAGATGTCCATAAATTTGTTTGAATCATATATGTAGGACTTAGTTATTCTTTTTTGTAAATAAAGTAATCGTTTGTCTTAAATTTTTACACCTTGGTTGGTATCATCATACTTTCTTTTATTGGTAGCATATTTGTACTCCTTTATGAGGTCCATAAGTTGGTTTGAATCATATGTGTAGAACTTAATTGCTGTTTTTGGTGCATAGAATTGAAATAATTGATTTTATTTGAGTTGAGAATGATTTTCTTAAGTGGATTTGAATTTCATACTATGTTTTCTGTTTTTCATGGAATGTGTCTAATTTTTTCTCTCATACGATATGTTTTTTCTTTCAATAAAGATCACAATTGATTAAGAAATTTCATCATGTTCACTACCAAGTATCTTAGGAGGCTATTAACATGAACAAAGAATATGATTTAATGTATATCCTAATTTTTCATTAACGCTTGCATTATAGATAATACATATATTAAAGGGTTTTCTCAAATTCTCTTTGTACAAGATGCGGGAATTTTTGGAAATTTGTCAAAAAAGGGACATTAAAGTTTCCTATTTTGATATAACATCTCTGAATTCTATAGAAGATATGAATACTATCACGACAACATATGAGGGGCTTACCAACACTATCCATACCGATGGTCACACCTCCGTTCGTATGATCGTTGAAAATATCTCTAAAGATCTCGTTATGCATACCGATGGTCACTTGATCATCGATATGACCATTTAACATAGATCATCGGTATCTATTGCTTTCATTGGTATAGGCATCAGTATCGACATCGGTATAACCATCGATAATCTGTTGGAATTATCCATGCTTCTACTGATGCCTATACGGACGCCTATACTGGCACCTATACCAGCACCGTCTTTTAAACATATAGGGACTCGAGAGCAAAAATTCGGCATTTTGCATGTCATTTGAACTTAGCACTGCTTCTATCGAACTTGCACATGCGAACTAAATTGTGACCTATATTGTCTTGTGCACACACACACATAGATCTCTATCTCTCTACACAATCTCTCTCTCTCTCACTACAACATATGAGGGGCATACCGATGTTGCATATACCGACGGACATAGTCGGTGTCGGTATAACCCTCAGAAAATCCCACTAAGAGATACCGACGGTCAAGTGACCGTCAGTATGACCGTTTTAAACGGATCGTCGGTGTGGCCCACAGTCTTTGGTATAAGCGTCGGTATAGGCGTCGCTATAGGCGTCGGTATGAGCGTCGGTAATTTACTGGCAACTACCGACGCGTATACCCGACGTCCATACGGGCGCCTATACCGGCGGTGAATTTTTAAACATACCGCGAACCCGAGAGCAAAACTTCACATTTCTACGCGTGTTTGAGTACTGTCGGTCTACTGTCGAACTTGCGCGCGCGAACCTGCATTGTCTTGTGCACACACACACACGGATCTCTCTCTCTACACACACACACTCTCTCTCGGCTTAGCTCTCACATCTTGGTAAGTGCTGTACGTACTGTTAGCATTTGTGTTTCTCTATGCTTTAGGGTTTCTAATTTCTCTTTTCGTTGATTTTGCAGAAGTTTGTTGGCGTCGATTGTTTGGAATTGGACGAGAGACAACCTACATTACGCTTTGATGACAACGATTCAAAGAGAGACATACTTGTAAGTGATTCTTTTATTCGCTATTGATAGAGAGAGAAGGAGAGAGAGAGAGAGAGAGAGAGAGAGAGAGAGAGAGAGAGAGAGAGAGAGAGAGAGAGAGAGAGAAAGAGAGAGAGAAGAGAAAGGAAGATACACATTAATTTACACATGCATACATACACACATACATGTACACACATGCATGCTTACATACACACACCTATACACACATGCATGCTTACATACACACACACATACACACATATGCATGCATACACACATACACATAAATTTACACACATGCATACATACACACACATGCATACACACATACATACACACACATATATACACATATGCATACATACACATACACACACACACATATACACACATACATACACACACACACATATACACACATATACACACATGCATGCATACATACACACACATATATCGGCATGCATGCATACACACATATATACACATACATACACACATATACACACATGCATGTATACATACACACACATGTATACGCATGCATACACATACATACACATACACATACATGCATGCATACATACACACACGTACACACACATGCACACACATGCATGCCTACATACACACACATACACATACACACACATGTATACATACACACACGCATGTACACATGCATACATACACACACATATATACACACATGCATACATACACACATATAATCCTATTTTTATTTTGAAGTTTTTGTTTTACATCAAATATATAAAAATAGGATTAGGGTTTTAGGGTTAAATATTTAAAATTAGGGTTTTAGGGTTTTAAATAGGATTAGGGTTAAATATTTAAGATTAGGGTTTTAGGGTTTTAGGTCTAGATATTTAAGATTAGGGTTTTAGGGTTTAGTATTTTAGATTTAAGTCTAAGTCTTTCTGATTAGGGTTTTAGGATTTTAATATGTAGATAACATATATACACAAACACACATATACGTATATTTTAGATTTAAATCTTTAAGATTAGGGTTTTAGGGTTATAACACCTACATAACATATATGCACACATACACATACACATGTAATACATATATACATGTATATACACATGTATACAGAAATATACATATTTTAGGTCTAGATATTTAAGATTAGGGTTTTAGGGTTTAGTATTTCAGATTCAAGTCTAAGTCTTTAAGATTAGGGTTTTAGGGTTATAACACCTACATAACATATATGCACACATACACATACACATATAATACATATATACATGTATATACACATGTATACAGAAAGATACATATTTTAGGTCTAGATATTTAAGATTAGGGTTTTAGGGTTTAGTATTTCAGATTTAAATCTAAGTCTTTCTGATTAGGGTTTTAGGATTTTAATACGTAGATAACATATGTACACAAACACACATATACATATAATACATACATACATGTAGATACACATGCATACAAAAATATACATATTTTAGATTTAAATCTTTAAGATTAGGGTTTTAGGGTTATAACACCTACATAACATATATGCACACACACACATACACATGTAATACATATATACATGTATATACACATGTATACAGAAATATACATATTTTAGGTCTAGATATTTAAGATTAGGGTTTTAGGGTTTAGTATTTCAGATTTAAGTCTAAGTCTTTCTGATTAGGGTTTTAGGATTTTAATACGTAGATAACATATATACACAAGCACACATATACATATAATACATACATACATGTAGATACACATGCATACAAAAATATACATATTTTAGATTTAAATATTTAAGATTAGGGTTTTAGGGTTATAACACCTACATAAGATATATGCACACATACACATGCACATGTAATACATATATACATGTATATACACATGTATACAGAAATATACATATTTTAGGTCTACATATTTAAGATTAGGGTTTAGTATTTCAGATTTAAGTCTAAGTCTTTCTGATTAGGGTTTTAGGATTTTAATATGTGGATTACATATATACACAAACACACATATACATATAATACATACATACATGTAGATACACATGCATACAAAAATATACATATTTTAGATTTAAATCTTTAAGATTAGGGTTTTAGGGTTATAACACCTACATAAGATATATGCACACATACACATGCACATGTAATACATATATACATGTATATACACATGTATACAGAAATATACATATTTTAGGTCTACATATTTAAGATTAGGGTTTTAGGGTTTAGTATTTCAGATCTAGAATTTTAAGATTAGGGTTTTAATTAAATATATATAATTAAATATATAAAATTAAATATATAAAATTAAATATATAAAAATAGGATTACGTAAGGAAAAAAAATCTAAATATATAAATAAATATATATAAATAAATATATATAAATAAGATAATTATATACATAAATATAAAATAAGATAATTATATACATAAATAAATATAAAAAGAACTAGTGTTTTAAATATATATAATTAAATATATAAAATTAAATACATAAAATTAAATATAAAAATAGGATTACGTAAGGAAAAAAAATTTGAATATATAAATATATATATATATATAAAATAAGATAATTATATACATAAATAAATATAAAAAGAACTAGTGTTTTAAATAATTTAATTAAATATTTATAATTAAATATATAAAATTAAATATATAAAAATATGATTATGTAAGGAAAAAAAATCGGAATATATAAATATATATATATAAAATAAGATAATTATATACATAAATAATTATAAAAAGAACTAGTGTTTTAAGTAATTTAATTAAATATATATAATTAAATATATAAAATTAAATATATAAAATTAAATATATAAAATTAAATATATAAAAATAGGATTACATAAGGAAAAAAAATCTGAATATATGAATAAAATATATATATAAAATAAGATAATTATATACATAAATAAATATAAAAAGAACTAGTGTTTTAAATAATTTAATTAAATATTTATAATTAAATATATAAAATTAAATATATGAAAATAGGATTACGTAAGAAAACAAATCTGAATATATAAATATATATATATATAAAATAAGATAATTATATACATAAATAAATATAAAAAGAACTAGTGTTTTAAATTATTTAATTAAATATATATAATTAAATATAATTAAGTAAAGAAAAAATCTGAATATATAAATAAATATATAAATACACAAACACATATACTTATATACCTATCTATATTCACATATATATACATATACACATATATATACACATGCATACATATATATACATGTTTTAGTTCTAGGTCATTTGGATTAGGGTTTTAACACATACATAACATATATACACACATACACATACACATATAATACATATATACATGTATATACACATGTATATAGAAATATACATAATCTAGGTCTAGATCTTTAAAATTAGGGTTTTAGGGTTTAGGCATACATATAACTTAATTAAGAGGAAAAAAATCTGAATAAATGAATAAGTATATATATAAAATAGGATCAATCAAGAAAAAATCTGAATATATAGATAAAATAGGATAGCTATATAGATTAGGGTTTTAAAACTAGGATTTTAAGTTTTTTTAGGTATTTAAGTATTTAGGTCTTTAAGAGTTAGATTTTTAGGTTTAATAAAAAAAGAAATGTTCTAAAATGTCCATATTGTAGCAGATGGCTTCTTTGGATCCTGAAGAGAGAATGGCATGTCCTTGCACACAGTGCAAGTATCAAATTTATCAGAAACGATGGATTTGTACTGCACATGTTAGAGAGTATGGATCCTTTGATAGGAGTCGACCGGAAAACCTACGCTATCATTTGCATGGTCCCCCAGGTGAGCAGATGGACCCAAACGACATTGCACCGGTAACATCTCGTGGACAAAAGAGAGCAAAAAAGGACTTAGACGTAGAAGCAAGCACTAATAATATTACACAGAATGAATATATGGAAGAGATGCTTGAAGCATTTTATGAGATGGACGAAGATCATGATGGTGAAGAAGGTGTCGACAAGAGTTTCATGGACACAACAGAAATTCCACGATCAGAAGTTGATGAAGAATATGAAAACATGTGAAGATTAGCTCGTTTATCACTTTACAATGGAGCAAAGATATCTGTACTACGTGCTTCACCCGCGATGCTCAATCTGCAATCCATTTATGGATGGTCAGATAGTAGTGTCACTGAATTGTTCAGGTAAGTGGAGAACAAATTGGCTTTCATTGTTGTATCACGTTAACTTCATTTACTAATATCATTTTAATTGCTTATTGCAGGCTTCTTAAAGATCAAATTTTGCCAGAGGGCAATGACATGCCTCCAACACGTGGAGATGCGAAAAAACTTTTACAGTCCATTGGAATGGATTATACGAAAATTCATGCTTGTCAGAATGATTGCATTCTCTTTCGGAATGAGTATGAGCATCTCCACGTATGTCCAAAGTGTGGAGCAAATAGATTTAGAGAAGACGTTATTGGCGAAGCAATCCCCGCAAAGGTTCTTCGCCACTTTCCTATCATTCCACGAATTAAGAACATGTCTAGATGCAAACCTATAGCTGAGTTAATGTCATTGCATACAAAGAGCAGGTCTACAGATAATGTAATGCGAGTGCCAGCTGACTCTGATGCTTGGAAGCACATAGATAGTAAGTGGCTAGAGTTTGCTAGTGAGCCTCGGTCCATACGTCTAGGCCTAGCTATGGATGGAGTGAATCCATTTGGATTACGCAGTTCTTCATGGAGCACATGGCTTGTATCTTTGGTCAATTATAATATCCCACCATGGTTGGCCACAAAGAAAGGTCATTTATTATTAGCTCTTATTGTACCAGGTAAGTATAAGGTAAAAAACATGGATGTATATCTTGCACCACTTGTGGAAGAACTGCGCATTTTATGGGATGGGATCACTGTGCGTGACATGTCTCAACCTATAAGAAGACGAGACGTGCGAGTGCAAGGCATACTTATGTGGACAATGCATGATTGGCCTGGTTATGATGAATGTTCAGGTTTATCCATTTTGGGTTACCATGCTTGTCCTTTATGCAGACCACGACTCGAAGCACGCTATTCCAAAGCACTACGTAAAACTGTCTATGAAGGACATCATAGATATTTGCCTGATGGGCATGTTTTACGTGAAGGACAAATTGGTCGACAAGCGCAACACCAAATGAAAGCTAGCGATTGGAAACAACTGTGGGATTCAGAAAATCTAGTTGCAGGCATGAAACGGTTGTCCATTTTTCATGAACTCCCTTATTGGAGTGAATTGGTGATCAATCATTTGGTAGACTCGATGCATATTTTCAAGAATGTGGGAGAGATGCTTTGGAAAACTTTGATCGGAAAGAAAGAAAGCAAAGCACAAAGGGACGACCTAGAAGAGTGAGGTCGTATGCGAGAGTTGTGGGCAATTACTAAGCCCAACGGAACAGTATCGTTACCAAGAGCTCCTTGGGTGCTTCGCAGGATGGAAGAGCAACAAGTGAAGAAAACAATTTCAGAGTTTCGTACACCTACTGGATGCATGAGATGTCTAAAGACTGCTTTCACACGAAACGATGATCTTGCAGGACTCAAGTCTCATGATTGGCACAAGTTTTTACAGTTTGTGCTCCCTGTAGCCCTAAAAGATTGTCTTTCAGAGGATGTATGAAAAACCATTTATAAAATTAGTTCTTTAGTACGGTGGATATCTTCTAAAGAGATAAATAGAGATAGCATAGAGAGTGCAAAACTCAATGCTATCGAGGCTGTTTGTATGGTAGAGAAATCCTTTCCCACAAGTATTCTCACTATTCAACTTCATTTACGGGTTCATGTAGTAAATGAAGTTGCAATAGCAGGAACTATCCACAGTCGATGGATGTTCTTCTTAGAGCGCTTTATGAAGACATTAAAAGGGTTTGTTCGACAGAGAGCACATCTAGAGGGTAGCATGGCAGAGGGATGGCTTGTACAAGAATCTCTTGTATTCATTACTGAGTTTCTACGAGTAGGTCTGGAGGCAGAGGAGGCGGTTGTTGTGGAGGCAGTGCGACGGACGTTGTGTCATCCGCTTCTACTCCTAGGACGAGTACCTCAGATGTAGGTATGCCATGCAGTACACCACGCAGTACACCATGCAGTACACCACGTACACCTTGGGGTGCTCATGACCATGATGACTCCAAGGTGTATAGTATCCGAGATGGAGCTCCGGTGATGGATGCGGCTGGCAAAGCAATGCATGCACGCATATGACATCTTTGCTCCATCCAGTTTGGACACTCCATCATGCGGAAATGGAGTGAACAGGATAAAGATCGGAAGCATTATATCACACAGACGATTTACCAGGAGTTCCGACCAGCCGATGGACAGTCGATTGTCAGTTCAGAGTGGATTCTGCATACCGCACATGAGGTCATGTCACATCGACGATCCGAGGCTCGTGATGCATTCAGAGAAGGCTTACCAAAGCCTGTGTGGTTAGATGCTGAGGAGTGGGACATGATTCATGATAGCAGCAGCAGACTCCTGATCGATATCGCTAGCAACGAAATGTCGCAGCCACACGTCTAGACACGATTGGACCGTCACTTTTGGGCAACGGCGGATATGACACGATGCGTCATGAGTTTGTAAGTACCATTTCATTTATTGAATTTATTTGTGTTAAATTTCTCATATATATTTCTCTAATCTTTTTATATTTGCTTCAGGAGCTGGCAATGGGTCGTCCTCCAACACGATCGGAGGAGTCTTATGGATATAGTCATGGCTTGACTGCACTATTGCAGGACTTGGAGGGACGCGGTGTGGTAGTTTCATGGGAGCGTTTGCGATGAGGTAATTAATTTATAAACTTGGTTTTTACTTGTTTGTAATTTTCATGTGAATTTATCTCATTCCATTAATGTTCTTTGTTGCAAGACTGTTGATATGGAACGTTCTTTGCATGTGTATGGCAGTGGAAGACCAATATTTTGTATTTGATTTCCATATGGCAATACATTGCTTTGCCACATTTTGTAAAAGCGTCATATATGACAGTGGTTTGCCACACTCTTGTACATGCTTCATTATTGAAATATATAACTTCTTTTGTACATGGTTCATTGTTCATTCTGATTATCGATCTCTTTTGTGTACAATAATACTCTGTTTCATGAAATCATATTTCGGTTGTCATTAGAGTACACATCACATGTACTCGGTTTTTTTGGGCAGAGTGTATTGTCTTTTGTTCAGCAACATCATGGTAATGTTGCTGTAGCAAAAGACAAAACATTCTGCCCAAAAAAAATTTTGCAGGTATGGTCATCGGTATAAGCGACGGTACTCCCAGTAGTGTCATCAGAATAACCGTCGGTACACCCAGGAGGCGATGCAGCAGAAACCAATTATCGACGCATATACCGACGTTTATATCGACGCATATACCGATGCATATACTGACGCTTTTACCGACGTCTAGACCGATGCCTATACCGACTCTTTGGTACCGACGTGGAAACCGACCTTTACACCGGCGTCGCGGCAAATAAAGCCGCCTTCATTTTCCTCGGTAAAAACCTCGGTATACCATCGATCTGTTGTAGTGTCTCTCTCTCTTTAGATCTTGCATCTTGGTAAGTGGTGTGCGTATACTTACCCTTTCTCTTTCTCTATGCTTTTTGTTTTATAATTTCTCTTCTCTTTGGTTTTGCAGGATTTTTTTGGCATTGATTCTTTGTAATGTGATGAGAGAAAACGTTCATTAAGCTTTGACAACAACAATACAAAAGAGGGACATACCTCTAAGTGATTGTTTTTTTCTCTATTGATAGAGAGTGAGAAAGAGAGAGAAAAAAAGAAAGATGGAGAGAGAGAGAGAGAGAGATTAAAGAGAGAGAGAGAGATAAAGAGAGAGAGAGATAGAGATAGATACACACACATACACACATGCATGCATATATGCACACATACATACATGCATACATACACACACACATATACACACATGCATACATGCACACACACACATATACACACATGCATACACATACATATGCATACATACATTCACACACATAGATACACATATACATACACATATACATACACAAACATACACAAACATACACAAACATACACATATACTTACACAAACATATGCATACATACGTTCATACACATACATACATACACATACATACATACACATACATACACACACATACATACACATACATACACATACATAGACATAATATCACATACACACATGCATATATTACAGACACACATGCATATTACATACTCACATATATATTACATACTCATATACACATATTCATGCATATTCATGCATGCATGCATGCATACACACATATACATACACACTCACATACATATACACACACTCATATATATACATACATGAACATACACATACATACATATATACATACACAACCATATGCATGCATACATTCACACACATAAACATATTCATGTATCCATACACACATATACATACACTCATATACATATTACATACACACATGCATATACATCCAAACACATATACATACACACTCACATACACATACACACACACACACACACTCACATATATACATACAAACTCACATCTACACACACACACACATACATATTACATACGCACATGCATATACATACACACACATATGCATACACACATATGCATTTACATACACACATAAGCATATACATACACATGCATATGCATACACACACATGCATATACATACACACACATATGCATATATATATAAAATAGGATTTTAGTATAGATAAAATAAATATGAAAGTAGCTAGTGTTTTAATTATATATATATATAAATAGGATTTTAGGGTTTTTTATCAAATTAAATATATAAAAATAGGATTAGGGTTTTTAGGCTGTTTACACATGCATACACACATATACACATATACACATATACACATATACACATATACACATATACACATATACACATATACACATATACACATATACACATATACACATATACACATATACACACATAATATATATAACATACACATGCACATATATATACACATGCATGCACACATATAGATGTTTAAGGTCTAGGTTGTTACGATTAGGGTTTAGGGTTTTTACACATGCATAACATATATACACATATAAACATATAATACATATACATATATACATGTATATACACATGCATACACACATATACATGTTTTAGGTCGAGGTCTTTAGGATTAGGGTTTAAGTTTGTTTACATACATATAATAAAATAAATATATATTACTAAATATATAAAAAATTAGTATATATACAAATAATAGATACAAAAATAGGCCTTTATTATAGATAAATAAATAAAAAAAATAAATAAAATTAAATATATATAATCAAATATATAAAAAATTAGGGATTTATAGTTTTTAATTAAATTAAATATATATAAGAAAAAGAAAAGAAAAAACCTAGAATATATAATTAAATATAAAAAATAGGATTTTAGTATAGATAAGTAAATATGAAAATAGCTAGTGTTTTAATTACATATATGTACTTAAATATAAAAAAATAGGATTTTAGGATTTTTAATCAAATATAAATATATAAAAATAGAATTAGGGTTTTTAGGCTGCTTACACATGCATACACACATATACATATATAACCACATAATATATATACACATACACACACACACACACACACACACACACACACATATATATATATATATATATATATATATATATATATATATATATATATATATATATATATATATATATATATATATATATATATATATATATATATATATATAAATGCATACACACATATACATGTTTTACATCTAGGTCCTTATGATTAGGGTTTAGGGTTTTTACACATGCATAACATATATACACATATACACATATACACATATACACATATAATACATATACATATATACATGTATATACACATGCATACACACATATACATGTTTTAGGTCTAGGTCTTTACGATTAGGGTTTTAAGTTTTTTATATACATATAATAAAAATAAATATATTTAAAAATATAAAAAAAGGTCTTTAGGATTTTTAGGTTTTTTTACATATATATAATCAAATATATAAAAAAATAGGATTTTAGGGTCTTCTAATTCAATTAAATTTATATAAGAAAAAATTATGAAAAAAAATTAAGAAGAAAAATTAAAATATATAAATAACTATATATAAAAAATAGGGTTTTAGGATCTTCTAATTCAATTAAGTTTATATAGGAAAAAAATTAAGAAAAAAATTAGAATATATAAATAAATATATATTAAAAATAGAATAAATATATAGATAAATAAATATAAAAAGAGCTAGTGTTTTAAATAAATATATTAAATATATAAAAATAGAGTTTTAGGTTAATATTAATATATATAATTATATATTTTTAAAAAGTAGGTAAAAGGTACAATATATAACCAAATATATATAAAAAATGGAATTAGGGCTTTTGGGCTATCTACACATTCATACATACATACATACATACGATAAAAACAAATATGTATAATTAAATATATAAAAAATAGGTCTTTAGGATTTTTAGGTTTTTTAAATATATATATTTAAATATATATAAAATAGGATTTTAGGGTTTTTTAATTAGATTACGAAAAGAGCTAGTGTTATGGTTTTTAGGTTTAATAAGAGAAACTAAATGCTCTAAAATATCCATATTATATGCGCTGGCTAGTCTGGATTCGGAGGAGAGAATGGCACCTCCTTGCACTCAGTGCAAGTATCAAATTTATCGAAAACGATGGATTTGTACTACACATGTTAGAGAATATGGATCCTTTGATAAAAGTCGACTACAAAACCTATGCTTACCATTTGCATGGTCCCCCTCGTGAGTAGGTCGACCCAAATGAAATTGTACTAGTAACCTCTCGTGGATAGAAGAGAACAAAGAGGGAGGTAGAAATACAAGATCCTAGTAGCATTACACAGAATGAACACATGGAAGAAATGCTCAAAGCATTTTATGAGATGGACGAAGATCACAATGGTGGAGAAGATGTTGTGGGTTTCATGGACACAATAGAATTTCCTCAATCAAAAGCCAATGAAGAATACAAGAACATGCAAGGTCTAGCCCGTTTCCCACTGTACAGTGGGGCAAAGATATCTGTACTACGTGCATCACTCGTGATGCTCAATCTGCAATACATTTATGGATGGTCAGATACTAGTGTCTCTGAATTGTTCATGTAAGTGAATTTGAAATAAACTTTCATTGTTATATCAAAATATCAAAGCAAAATGGATGCAACTTTCAGAGAGAAGGCAATGAATTTTTGCATCATTAACTCTGAGCCTATGCAGAAGTGGTTAGAAAGATATGAGCTTGCCAAGGAGACAAACACAAAGGAAAGAGCTCAGTTTTGAAAGAACCGTTCCACTCGATTTTTTCCCCTTCCAGAAAATCTTCGACCTCTTCCATCCTTTCCAATGAGCAGATGGCTAGATACAATGGTTTCACAAGCAAAGGCAGTGGGTTAATATATCTCTAAAGAAGAAGAAGAACTTGCAAAGGGATGTGATTGGAAGTATTCTAAATGGTGCACTATGGTCTCATGGATGACACTTTTGGATCACACAAATCGATGGAAATAGGTCTAACTTTGATATTGAGGTGATGGTGAAAGTTTTCCAAAAAAGTAGAGCTAGTGCAAGAGACGACAATGCTCAAGAAGGTGAGCTAGATTATTGTGGAGCAAGATATCTTGAAGCTATCCTTCAGGAACTTTGATTACTTTGTTTTTGATGTGAAATGGTTCAAAGTAGTCACCTCTAGAAGAAACACAACAGTGAGGTGGGATAAGAGAGGTTTGCTTCAAGTCGACTCCACAAAGTCATGGACGGATGAAAGAGATACATTTGTACTTCCCGAACACTGTGAGCAAGTTGTTTTTATGGCACATTTGAAAGAACTAGAGTGGCTATTTGTTTTACAAGTCTTTCCACGTAGGAGAAAAATTTTTGAGAACATAGATGTAGCAGAAAGTCCATCTGTAGTGGATTGTGAGATTCATTCGATAGTCGAGGAGGAAGAGATCATTGCCCGAAATGAAGAGGTCTTTGAAGAAGAGGAGATACAAGATGAAGCAACAGATGATGATCAAGAAGAAGCTAACATACAAAGAGATCTAGAAGTCTTCAATGTAGAGATAGATATCCTCCCTGCATTAGATCTCCAAGAGGATGCTAGAATAGATGATTTTTGAATCAAACACGTACATACTAATTCATGTTTTTTTTGCTATATTATTTTGTACACTACTATTTCTCTATATTAACTTTATTATCGTATGCTAATCATTTGAGTTACAATCCTCCTGTCACTCCACATTCCATGATAGAGGAGCAGTTCTTGGAGTTTATATCTCATTAAGTGCCTCCTTCATATATGGCCACGGTATCATAGTACTGAATCACTCGTGGTAGCACTCCCCCCAGCATCACTTGTTATGGCCTTACTCCCACCGGTGTCACTCCCGCCGGTGTCGCTCGTGCCGGTTTCACTCCTATGGGTGGAGCTACTCCCATCAGAGGTGCGTCTCTTGGCTTTATGACTCCACCACGACCACCTTCTTAGCAATTCCCTAGCGGCTCTAGTAGTAGATATGTGTGTTCGATATCTCAACGTGATATAGGTGCTAGCCTGTCTCGTAGATCAAGGTCACGCTCCGGAGGAGGAGGTTCCAAGAGTGGATCTACAGGTGGCTCTGGAGGAGGTGTATGTTGTGGAGGCACTGTGATGGATGTTGTATCGCCCACTTCTACACTTGGAGCAAGTACCTCAGATGTAGGTACATCACATGCTATGCTACGTGGTACACCATGTGATACACCATGTACACCTTGGGATGCTCATGAACATGATGACTCCAAGGTGTATAATATCCATGATGGAGCTCTAGTGATGGATGCGGCTGCAAGGGCTATTCGTCAATGTATATGACTGCAAGTTGTATAGTATCCATGATGAAGTTCCAATGATGGCTGTAGCCGAAAAGTTCATGCGTAAATGTATACAAGATTTTGGACACTCTGTCATGTTGAAATGGAGTGAACTGGATAAAGATCGTAAACGTTATATCATAGAGACGAGCTATCAGGAGTTCCGGCCAAAAAATGGGCATCCTACTGTCAGCTCAGAGTGGATTCAGCACACGGGACATGAGGTCATGTCCCATTGATGATCTGAGGCTTGTGATGCTTTCAGAGCAGGCTTACCAAAGCCTCTATGGTTAGATAATGAGGAGTGGGATATGATTCATAACAAGTAGCAACAAACTTCTGATCGATATCTCCAGTAGTGAGATGGAGCAACCACATGTCTAAATACAATCAGATCATCACATTTGGGTAGTGGTGAATATGATACTATGCACCACAAGTTTGTAGGTATCATTTGGTGTATTGAATTTGTTTGTGTTAAGCATGTTATGTATATTCATCGAATGTTTTGCATATTTATTGCAGGAGTTTGCAGTGGGTCTTCCTCCAACACAAACTGAGGAGGCTTATGGATATTATCATGGATTGGCTTCACTATTGGAGGACTTGGAGGGATGTAGTATGCTTGTTTCATGGGAGCATCTATGATAAGGTGATGAACTTTATATAAACTTGGTTTGGTGTTTTCAGTTGTTGTTTGTAAATATCATGTCAATTTGTCTCATTTCATGAATGTTCTTTGTTGTAGGACCTGATATAGATGTTTTGATCCTTTTGGGCATGTGTATGGCACTGGTGTGCCACAATTTTGTATTTGGATCATATATGGCAGTGATGCACCAAAAGTTTAGATTTGGTTCCTATATGGTAGTGGTTTGGCACATTTTGTATTTGGCTCATATATGGCAGTGGTTTGCCACACTCTTGTACATGCTTCATTTATGGAATGTACAACTTATTTGTACGTGGTTCATGGTTCATTTTGCTCATCTCTTTTGTGTCCAACAACATTTTGTGTGAGGTGGAAGACATTGGTAATCTCTTTTCCCCTTCACCAAAGAGAAAAAGGATTTGGATCTCCTTGTCCATTTTCACTTCATAGATTTTTAGCAGGAAGCTCTCTTAGGCGATGTGATTGGATGCTCAAGGTCCTTGAAGAACCCAATGAAAATAGACACCTTTAGATGGTATAAGAGGAATAATATGGGTTTAACTTTGGTAACTCCCAAATGAATGATTGGTAGAGAAATTCATCACTCTCAAGAAAAAGAATTAAAAATTAGCAAAGAATCCCCCTCTATATACACCCAATGGCCTTTGTGTTGTGATATCAAGCTCAACATGTGATGGTTGAAGATGAGACATACCACTTTTTATTTGTCTCACATGTATATTGGTTATGCTGATATATGTCAAAAGATTCTTTTAGTGAGCGTGCATGCTCCGAACATAACAAAGAACCTAGTTTCTATTGGAAAAATTGTTGATCAAAGTTTACAAGTCACATTCAATTGTGATGGTTTATATATAGAAGAGTACAAATAGAATGGAATAATCATTTCCAAAGGGGAAAAAGCTGGTAAGATGTTCACCTTTATTGTGTAAGTTCTTGAAATGAATGCAACCATGTTTGTAAAAAGGTGCAGATGTCACTACAACATATTAAGGGTATATCGGCCCCTATAGTAACACAAATAAACGAGAGTATTTTTGCCTTGATGTTAGTATAAGCATCGGTATGCGCACTGGTACTAAATCATCAATATCCATGCCGGTATAAGCGTCAGTAAACTACAACAACATTGGTATAGAGCTCGATATCTGCATTGTTATCTCTGATACTAGTATAAGCATCGGTATAAGAATTGATATTTCCCTAGAAGTACCATATCGGTGCTTATACCGGTGGCCAAATCTACAATTTTTTTTTTGGGCAGAGTGTGTGGTCTCTTGCTATAGCAACATTGCCATGCTAGCAAAAGGCCATACACTTTGCCCAAAAGAAACAGAGTACATGTAACATGTACTCTAGTGGTTGTTGATCTAGTGTTTAGAAGACCGATAGCTAAAACACGATTTGATAAAGCAAAACACTATCAGAAACAAAAGAGATGAGTAGAATGAACCATGAATCATATACAAAAGTGTGATAAAGAGATATATATTCCATGAATGAACCATGTACAGAAGTGTGGCAAACCATTGGCATATATGAGCCAAATACAAAATGTGGCCAAGCACTACCATATAGGAACCGAATACAAAATTATGGTGCACCATTTCCATATATAACTGCTCCTCTCTCATAGAATGCACAGTGATCCAAGGACTATCTCCCATCGTGCTCTGCCACAAAAAACTCAAAAAGTTAACATATAATAATAATGGTAATATATAAAAATAGTAATGTAAAGAAAAACATAGCAAAAGGAATTAACACAAATTAGTACATACAAGTATTTGCTTCGTAAATCCTCTATTCTAGTATCCTCTTGGAGATCTGATGCACAGAGGATATCTATCTCTAGATTGGTGACTTCTAGATCTCTTGGTATGCTAGGTCCTTCTTCATCATCCTTCTCATACGATATATTGTATATTATTTCATAGTGTACCTTGTCTTCTTCAAAGACCTCTTCGTCTCGGACAATGATCTCTTCCTCCTTGACTATGGAATGAATCTTAGAGTCCACTAGATGGAATTTCTTCTGCATCTGCGTTCTCACAAATTTGTGTGCTATGTGGAGAGACTTATAAAACAAATATCCAATCTTGTTGTTTTCAATCTAGCATAATGAAAACCTACTCATAGTGTTCGTGAAGTACAAATGTATCTCTTTTATCTGTTCATAGCTTTGTGGAGTCTACCTTAAGGAAACACTCTTATCTTGCCTCACTATTGTATTTCTTCTAGAAGTGACTACTTTGAACCATTTCACATCAAACATAAAGTAATCAAACCTCTTGAAAGATAGCTTCAAGATATCCTGAACCACTCCACAATACTCGAGCTTGCCTTCTTGAACATTGTCTTCTCTTGAACTAGCTCTACTTTTTTGGAAAAGGTTCACCATCACACCACTATGAAAAGTAGACCTATTTTCATTGATTCATGCAATCGAAAAGTGCCATATATGAGACCATAGTGTTTGATACCATGTAGGGAGGTTATGACATTTAATATATGATATAAAACCCTAACTTTTATTTTCAAACATAATACCTATTTTTTATATATTTGAATATATATATTAATATTAATTCTTAAAAACTATTTTTTTCTTATAATATATATATATATATATATATATATATATATATATATATATATATATATAATTTAATTAAAAATATTTAACCATGTTTTATATATTTAACTATATATATGTAAAAATCCTAAAAATACTAAAGATCTATTTTTTATATATTTAGTTATATATATTTTATATATTTTTATTTATCTCCTAATTCCTATATATTCTAATTTACATATATTCATATTAATCCTAAAACTTTATTTTTCTAATATTATAGTTTACATATATTCATATTAATCCTAAAACTTTATTTTTTATATATTTAGTTATATATATTTTATATATTTTTATTTTTCTCCTAATTCCTATATATTTATTCAAGAACCCTAATTTTTTATATATTTATATATATATGTCTGTATATGTATATGTTTGTATGTAAAAATCTTGAAACTTTATAATTTATATATTTAATTATAGATATATAAAAACCCTAAAAATCCTAAAGAACTATTATTTATATATTTTATGATATATATTTTACATATTCTGATTTTTCTTGAATTTTTATATACATTTAATTAAAAACTTTACATATTCTACTTTTCCCCCTAATTTTTATACACATTTAATTGTATATATCAATATTCTTACAAATTTATTTTTTAAATATTTAATTATATATATTTAATTTAATTATAAAACCCTAATTTCATATATATTTCTATATATGTGTCTGTATGTGTATATGTTTGTATGTAAAAATTCTACAACCTTATTTTTTATATATTTAATTATATATATATATATATATATATATATATAAACCCTAAAAATCTTGAAGATCTATTTTGTATACATTTTATTATATATATTTTAGATATTCTGAATTTTTCCCTAATTTTTACATACATTTAATTAAAATATTTACACATTGTACATTTTTCCTAATTAAAATATTTATACATTCTATTTTCCCTAATTTCTACATATTTACATATATTTTATATATTTAATTATATATATTTTACATATTCGTATTTTTCCTTAAAGTTTACATACATTTAATTTTAATATTTACACATTCTAGTTTATTTCTCTTTTTTACATATATTTGATTATATATACTAATATTAAACCTAAAACCATAATCGTTAAGACCTAGACCTAAAACATGTATATGTGCATGTCTCTCTCTCTCTCTCTCTCTCTCTCTCTATATATATATATATATATATATATATATATATATATATATATATATATATATATATATATATATATATATATATATATATATATATATATATATATATATATATATATAGAGAGAGAGAGAGAGAGAGAGAGAGAGAGAGAGAGAGAGAGAGAGAGAGAGAGAGAGAGAGAGAGAGAGAGAGAGAGAGAGAGAGAGAGAGAGAGAGAGAGAGAGAGAGAGAGAGAGAGAGAGAGAGAGAGAGAGAGAGAGAGAGAGAGAGAGAGAGAGAGAGAGAGAGAGAGAGAGAGAGAGAGAGAGAGAGAGAGAGAGAGAGAGAGAGAGAGAGAGAGAGAGAGAGAGAGAGAGAGAGAGTGTTTGTGTATGTGTCTATGCAAGTGTAAAAAACATAAAACCTAATGCTAAAGAATTAGACCTAAAACATGTATATGTGTGTCTGAGTGTGTATATATATGTGTATGTGTATATGTGTATATGCAAGTGTAAAACCCTAAAACCCTAATCCTAAAGACCTAGACCTCAAACATGTATATGTGTGTCTACATGTGTGATATATATGTGTATGTGTATATGAAATATGTGTGTATATGCATATATGCGAGTGCAAAAACCCTAAAACCCTAATCCTAAAGACCTAAACCTAAAACATGTATATTTGTGTATCCATGTGTATATATGTGTATGTGTATATGTATTATGTGTGTATATGTGTATATGTGTGTATACAAGTGAAAAAACCCTAAAACCCTAATCCTAAAGATCTAGACCTAAAACATGTATATGTGTGTATGAATGTGTATATTTATGTATATGTGTATATGTATTATATGTGTTAATGTGTAGTGGTATTCGTGCATCCCAGAATTGCTTCCAAGCTTGCTTTTAGTTTTCATTGCGCTTGTTGACCAATTTTTCCTTCACATAAGACATGTCATCAGGCAAGTATTTGTGATGTCATTTGTAAATAGTTTTCCAAAGTGCTTTGGAGTAGCATGCTTCACATTGTGGTCCACATAGGGGACAAGCATTGTAACCCAAAATCAATAACCATGAACATTCACCATAATTGAGCCAGTCATGCATCATCCACATAAATATGCCTTGCACTTGCATGTCCACTCTTATTAAT